>JAEMWC010000516.1:465000-587500 GCA_016490735.1 Pachyseris speciosa
CTTTAAATCCCTCCAAATCATTTAAAATTAATTTAAACGCCAAACGCTGAAACTCAAACAATACCTTAAATAATAGTAATTATAAAAGTAAATAATAATTATCATAAAAATTTCCCAGAATCCATTGAGACCAATTTTGTTTTCAAGCTTTACAATTTTGGCAATTTTATAGAAAGGGGTGTGTCACACCAGGTGAAGATAGCATTTGCCATAAAATATCTGTTAACTCAAAGCTAGGGAATGGCGTCACCAGTCAAGTGACTATCCCTGAAATAGCGTTTTAGGCTACTGTCACAAGATTTCTTGATCAATTTAAAGGCAAATAGGACGTTTGAGGTTCTATTTCTGTGGGGCATATAAGAATCTCAACTTGACGTCTGGCATTTGAAATTTAAGGGGGCAATGCAGATGAGCGAAAAATTTCGGGGACTAGTTCGAGTTCTTTATAGACTCAAAGCTATGGTATAAGTGTAGCGAGGATAGATCTTTTATTGGCACCTGATACGGGGGAAATTCGGTGACTGTACATGGAGCACGCGCTTAAGATTGTAATTTTAAGTACGTTGCGCGCGCAGAGTGTTTCGTTTGAAACTTTGTTACACGTGGTCAACGGAACATTATAAGATCAACTCATGAGGCTCTTGTTACAGCGAAGCCAGTTTTGTGAATTTAAAAGTGTGTTGAAAGTATTATAATTTAAATTTTTCTTTCAATTGCAAATGAGGAATATTTCCGTATGTGCCACTTTGTTTGCATGTGACACTGACTCTGAACAGTGAAGGTTTGCATGAAAGCAAATTTTGATGTGACAGTGCTCTGTTATGTGTATGAGGCATTAACAAACACAACAGAGGAAAAATATATCTGACAATTTTTCATTACCATGAAAACTCACGAATGATGTCTGCAGTTTCATCAGCAATGTAATAGGTCAGTACAGCACAGTATACAATGATTTTAACTAAAAACATGCTCGGAATATGTGGACACAGTCAGATATGAATAAGCTTAATTTGTAATTGTTAGCAGCAGAAACAATTATTCATGTTGACCAGGCCCGTCGTTAAGAATCTAACTTGACAACTCTTGTCAGTTTATAAACAATTACCCTTCACCTTTTGATAGGAAAATGTTTTCACCACATGCCTGATACCTGATTGATTTATCACAAACTAAAATTGCTTACCTAGCTTTTTTTTTCATACCTTTTACCTGGAGGTGTAGCTTTAGCTAGTGATGAGTCCTTAATTGAATCTGGAATCATACTTCACCTCTTTTTTTAGTTAGTCTCAACAGAGACAAAAACTCAAAAACAGAAACAAAAACTTGTGATAGTACCCAGCAAGTTTGTCTATGGTTTAGTTGAGTCAATAGGTCCATGGAAGAAGAAGTATTAAAGCTTGAATATATAAATAAATTTAAGCAAGGACTGAATAAATCTTTCTTATTAGAAAACATGTTTGTTTTATTTGGCGAAGCATTCAAAAAAATGCATTTGGCTGATCAAAATATATTTGGAAGCCAACCTAAGCTATTCATGTTTTGCATAAGAGAATTCTTACAACAGGTTGTTTTTAGCTTTTTTGGCTATGCTAAGAGTGAAATAAAGATAAGTTTTTTTATCAAGAAAACAACTTCTATGACCAAATCTATGAACTGTCGCATTTATGGTTGTGTTGCTAGAGTGAAATTTCTACTTTGAACATTCGTATTTGAACTGAACTTAAAAGGCATGTTTTACAGAACTGTTCGTTCGTTTAAGTTCTATGTTACTGGAAAGTAAGCGTTTAAGCGAAGAAAGAGAGGGATGTAGTCTATTAGGACAGCGGTAGGTCGTGAATATATTCGGGAACTTGTGGTGTGTGTGTTAGCGGGAAAGTGAGGAGTGATCTACTTCGTGTGCTCGGAATAAAGCGTATGTTTTTGCCTCTGTGGCTTCACTACACTACAGGTGGCATGCATGAGAATAAATTTTTTGTGACATTAGTCTTTTATACGCCAGCAATAGCAAACACAACTACAGTGTGCATTTGCTAATAACTGGAATATGTGGTCACAGCCAGATTTGAGAAAGCCTAATTTGTAATTTGTGGCACACAAAAATTGGTCAAGTTGACAATTGATCAGGCCTGCTGCATATGAGATGACAACTTTTCACAATTTTATTTATTAGCAGCCTGCCAGAGGGGCCGCCAAGCGGAGCACCATACTTACAGAAACCCGTGAACTGCTTTTCTCATGGTATTCATGGCAAGCGGCATTGCTCGTGGGCGTCACCGCACGACGACAGAGTCGCCCAATAATTAATAATATCCTACTAATAATGATAATATATAGATTTAACCAAACCTAAAAGCGGAGCTCTTATTTTTTATTATTATTAAAATTATCTTAAAAAACTTCGAATAGCTTTCCTGGGCCAATATTTTATGTTTTGAGCAGTCAACAGGAATTGACCTCGGTTGAAAAACCTCAAAACATTAAAACGTTACAGGAAAACAATTCAAACATATTTGTCCAACATTGTGTTGGATGAGCATGTTTGACCGTTTAGCCACCTCTCTCAACATTGCATATAAATGCCTCTTTAGATCAAACATTTTCAGCCAACATTTCGCGTTACGAACAAATGTTTGTTCTTTTAGCAACCCCAACCAACGAAAAAGCGTCCACAGTCGGTAAAAAGTAACCGAATGAACCACATAACGTCGAAATTTGAATAATACGCAAAAAGTCGTTCTGTAGACTCACTCTGTCTAGTGTTTGGTCAAACATTGTTTGTGCGTTTAGCCAGCCAACGTTATGTTTGACAAATACGATGTTTGATGAAAATGTTTGATCGTTTATCCGGGGCGTTATCCTTGATTTTACGAGGACTTATTGCGATTACGTGTTAATAAGATAAGGGCAAAAGTTTCTCAACGCTGTTGACGCACCGAGGTCGAAAAACAGTCAGTCAATCGGAGTAAAAACACTCGTTTGCTTGCAAGCAAACCAACAAAACGAACAAACAATTCAACTACTTCTTAGAGTCAACAACAAGTAGAGATAATTGTTATTTATAGCCAGTCGAGAGAAGTATTCAAGTTTAATGCCTGAACAAAAGTAACAACGGCTAAAACCAAATATTGAGCTTCAATTTATTCAATTCACCTCACTGTCCTCATCTGCCTAGCTATAAGATAACTCAGAGCTCTATCTTGAGGAGTTGCAAGCGTGGTTGGAATACCAAACAGGCGAAGTGTATGCAATGTACCCCTCAGCAAAACTATACGGCAAACGGGATTGACAGTAAACAGGTACTGAAAGCCGCAAGAGATTAGCAGCCAAATTTTTGTATTTCATTCTGTAATAAAGGTTATTATTTAGTTCTCATGTTGTTGTGGTCTCATGTTGTGTGTCGCTTGTAAATTTGCACCTTCAAAACATTGCCTTGAGCGATACAAACGAAAAGGGGTAGAGTTTAATTGATTTACTTCTTGGTTTCAACCAGAACAGTTTCTGTTTACCGACGAGTCAAGTAAAGATGAAAGAGAAACTCAGATACTCTACGAATAGACACTGACGAGAGGTTCCGGAAACTCCGCTCACTCTGCGTTCGTTTAAAAGAAACGCCGCTATTGTCATGGATACAATTGACTGACGTCCACCAAAACTTAGTTTTCGAATGTCGAATAAAAGAAAGAAAAGCCCGTTGGAGGGTACGTGTGACTGGTAACCACTGTAAAAAGCCTACGTTTTGACCTATCACACCAGAAACGAGGCTTTTCCACTTTTGAAACCGTTTTCAAAACTCTTCGTTTTTATCAGCGTTTTAGGGCGTTTTATACCATAGGCGAAAACGCATCAAAATGTATCCGTTTTCAAACGAAAACGCATTAGTGTGGATGGGGTCTTAGCTGATACTCTAATGACAAGTACAAGCACAAAGGCTTATGGTTTTTATGTGCTTTGTACTTTTAATACTTTAATTTTCGTCATTTTGTCAAAGAGTCCGATAACTATTTAAGCAGTTCCAGCGAATGCAAAAAGAAGACTGTTTTATCCGAGTGTCTTTATCAAAAGATGGCGAGACCTTCTACGTTCTGCACACTCTAAGGCAACAAGCCTCTCAAAGTACGCTGAACGGAATCTTCTCATGAAGAGTATTCATTAAGGCGAAATAGCTGAAATAGCAGCTGAAAGGATTTTATTTTCTTATCGTTGGTCTAGTTAAGCAATAATTTTGCCATAACAATAAACCTTTTGAGCTTGGTATGCAATGCAGAAGATATCAGCTTTCGATCAACAAGTTCGTGTTCTTTGCCCAGTAGTCAGTCGACCGTTAAAAGTCATCCTTTGAAAATCCGGGGAAACGTTTCCTGCAACTTTCTCGTTCGGCTCTTAAACAGAAAAGCATTTGGATCAATGGAGTATTTTTTGTTTTGTTTTTTCAACGTTATTGGTCTAAGTCTCTCTAAATAAATAGTTACAGTAACGAGAAAAAAAAAGACCAAAAGGTAAGGTGCAAAACGGGACCTGGAGTCCCATGCAAGGCACCTCCCAATTAAATCAGTAAAAATCTTAAGAAATGCTTATTAAACTATTGTTGCGAATGCCATCCACAATTACGTGCAAGACCCCATGAACATGGTTTGTCGGGGTCAGAGACATTTGCTAATTCATCTTTGTACAAGTTAGTTATACTATTCTTAAAGGAAATTTATCGCCACGATAAATGAATTTATGCTGCTTGATTCGCATAGCTTAATCCCAGCTCCCGGCCGAGGGATTTCCGGTTATCCGGGACATTCGGGTTTACGGTACTTAACGACGTGAAGCGCTTGCAAAGGCCTCTTTTGCTCCAAGCGCACAACGAGAGAACAGCAGAATCACCGAAGTCGCGAGATTTGACCAAGAAAAGTTAAGTACCCCTTTCTTTTGTCTTGTCTTCACCATGGAAGATTGTCGCGACCTGCCTACGCGTTCTCTCCCGACCACCTTGATACTCGGCCACTCGTTCGTTCGTAGAATGAGCGATTTCCTCAAAAAGCGGGATGGGAACAGTTCTTCCCGCGAACACTTCGACTTACATAACACGTGCTTGGTCAAGCTCTTAGGGAACGGTGGTCGTACAGTTGAAAAACTTTTGCGCTTGGATCTTCAAGCCATAAGATCCGCAAATCCCAACATCTTAATCTTAGAGATAGGGTTGAACGATTTATGTGACCCTTCTCTAGATCCTGAGAGTTTGATCAAAACGATCATTGCATTCGTTGAGGTGCTTCGGCACGAGATCCGGCCAAGATTCACTGTTATTTGCCAAGTGATCCCACGCTTGCACCCCGCTTTTCCAGCATACAATTGGAGAGTTAAGAAGTTGAAAAAATGTCTCCGGGAAACGTTGTCAGATTCCAGTGTCGTAAAAGTTTGGCGTCACCGAGGACTCAGCAACCCCGCCAAAAACATTTATCTCCGAGATGGAGTACACCTTAACAAGCGCGGACATAAAGCCCTTTACCGAAGTTATCGCGGCATATTGCTCTATGCTTTGAAACAGATCCAACGTACCTAAAAAAAAAAACATGCTTTGTACATGCCTTGGCAAAAATCGCAGGCGTAGAATTAGTTGGGGTCTTAATTATCTTGTCCACCCTTTCCTGGGTGTGTCTTTGTTATCAGTTTTATGGTCACGGAGGAATGTCAGAAGTAACTTTTACGCGTTCTGCGGTTATTCCCAGAACACTGTTCTGACACTTTTGTTAACCTCACGGCAAGTTTCCATGATCAATGCGGCCAAAGGTTTCCTTTGTGCCAATCATGTTTAGCCGTTGTGTTTTTTATGAAGAAAATACCTACCTTGTTCTTTCAGGAACGGTAGCTTATTTTGTTTACCTCGTGACTTTTGTTTGGCAGTTTTGCCGGCCCCACAAAATGCTATTTATTCTGTTAAATTTTGACCTATTTTCGGCCCTTTAGTATATTTAAGTTCATGGACGCGAACCATGTTCTGTTTGATTTGAATATTTACCACTGGTCTTGAGTAATGCTAGTGCTTAATACGTGGGTACTAAACCTCAAGGCATACTAAACGGGACCGTGTTGACGGCTTATGTTGTATCTGTTTCTTCGTATTTCTCTATGCGCTTTCGACTTGTTGGGATAGTACAGCGGGATAGTACAAACCGCGGCACCTACCGATGGCAGTAAGAACTCTTTCATTTCTAGCGCAGTTCCTTTAGCAGCTAGGGTACCAGAACGTATTAGAAATAAGATATGGGCCAACGAGTATATAGATTTCTCTCACTTGTTAATAACATATAAAGACGACCACTCTTACACTTTCCAGTTGCAAGGTAACGAATCAGGGCAACAAGTTTTGTCCATGGTACCGACCTACAAACCAACCATCCAAAACATAGAGCAATGGACCAACGCCTTTCAGGTTTTCGTTTCTATATACGCCCAAAATTTCCCCTACGATTCTCCCGCTCTCATGAAATATCGGCCAGTAGTGCGGGATTTAGCTGCACAGTCCGCTAATTGGCGTTTCTATGACGAAAATTTTCGTCAGCTAAGGCAAGAGCAGCACATAGCTTGGGATCACATTCATAACGAGCTCTGGCTGCGAGCTCACCATCAACTACCAAAGTTCAATGGGGCGACTCGGGGCAGTCAAAGTAGGTTTCGTGGCCTTGGGGGTAGATCAAACAATTCGATTTTTCCCAAGGGTTTCTGTTGGAAGTTCCATAACGGGACTCATTGCAACGGGTACGCATTTAAACACCAATGCTTCAAATGTGGCAACAATCATCCCATCTTCCGATTGCCCCACACAGCCCAAACCACCAGCCGGGCGAAATTCCACGACCAAGCAAACAACCACGCCCACCAACAGCGCTTCCCACACCGGTTAAAGCAGCCCTACTGGCCCGTTATTTATTAGGCTACAACTCTCGCATTGCTAACCGTTTAATTCAAGGTTTTTCGGAAGGGTTTAAATTAATTAATTAATTAATTTATTTATTATTATTATTATTATTATTATTATTAATTATCTTGAGCAGATCCACCACGCAATTTCCTATTAGGTCAGATGTTTTAGCTCTGTTCATCGCTTATTTAGCTGATAATCATTATAGTGCGGCAACGAGTCTTACGTATATATCTGCTCTAGGCTACGTTCATCGCTTAGCTTCCTTTCCGGACCCAGCTAAGTCAGACTTGATTAAGACTTCTCTTAAAGGGTATGCAAAACTGCATCCAACTTTAGATAGCCGGTTGCCTATTACACTACCAATCTTGGCGCAAGTAATTTCCGCTTGCGAGCACACACTTTCTTCTTGCTTTCAAAGAAAACTGATTCGCGCGATGTTCGCCCTTGCATTTTTCGCAGCCTTAAGAGTAGGAGAAATTACAGCAACGGCGGGCAAGCCCTTTGCAAATTTACTATTGCTTAGTCAGGCTTTCTTTCTAAAGAATAATGCGGGTGACGTCGTTGGCATTAAACTATCGATGCGAAACTACAAACATAGCGACTCGTCACACCCTACCGATGTTATTGTGTACAAAGATAAGACTGTTTGCGCCGTGACATTGCTGTTGGACTATTTGCATGACCGAGGTCAGTCAGCGGGCCCGCTGTTCTGCTGGCCCGACAACACGGCCATTTCTAGGTCATATTTTACCCAGTGCCTTCATCAGGCCCTTTCTTTTTCTGATTTAGATACTACAATTTATAAGACACATAGTTTCAGAATGGGAGCCGCCTCTTGGAAAATTGGGCGGCCGCCAAGGGCATGTCAGACGCTCAAATTCGTCTGTTCGGCAGATGGAAATCCAACGCCTTTTTACGATATATGTATAAGAACGCCAACGGTGAACAGCCCGTCCCTCTCTTGACCCCTCCAACCACTTGCCATATCTCTTATGCTTGCTAAGGATAAGGAGATGCTTACGCAGGGGCTATGCAACTCTCGCCTCTTTTATCTTATGACATAGTTCTTATCTTCGATATTTAACCGTAAATTGATCCATAGAGGATGCAACATTTGGACCAACGCTTGCTGTACTTTGTTCTCAGAGGTCGCAGGAGAGGCGTTCACGCAGGGGCTGAACATCTCCCCTTCCAACCCCCCCCCCCCCCCCCAAAAAAAAAAAAAAAGAAAAACATTTTTCTACTGTGGCATATATGCCGTTTGGGCCTGATTGCGTGTTTAGTATAAGGCCAGTACAACACATAATGAAGGAGGCTCCCAAGCCTGCTCGATCGAATCATTTCAGGCGTCGAGTACGTAACGGTAGAACGCTTCTCTGGTAGCGGCTTCGTATTGGCTTCGGGTGGGGCTGCCCGTCCTCGTTCCTCGGTTCGGCCGTGGCGGGTAATCCCTCACCTTTGCTGGGAACTGATTATTTGATTACATTCAAGCTTCTCGTCTTGTTAGTAAAAACGATAAGAAATAAACGGCCAAGTCACGAGCGCGGCCAAATTATTGCCAACCCGGTAGCTGTCTTTTTTCACTGCATACAGTACCCACCAAACCGAGCTCAGCCAATATTGCGCGCTAACATGGAAAATAGCCAACTAAAAGAATCGGAGAGCATAAATGTCTTTATGTTTAGAAATTCACTGGCCTGGGATGAATTAGTTCACATATTACGCTCCATAATTTAATACTGTGATTAATAAAGGAGTACTGATAGGAAACTGATTTACAGAAAGGCGTTTCCAAATTCTTTATATCACTTGATTGAGATCGTCTAGAATGGTCGAGACTAACGCTCTTAATAAAACTAGTATCAATGTCATTATAGCCATATAAGGCCTTATAAAAGAAATACTAAATCCTTGACCTCGCGGTCATAGGAAAGCGGTAGCAGATCCAGATGGATTAGTCTCTCTTTGTAGGACAATTCACCTTTCTTGATTTGTAGAATGCAGCGTGTAGCTCTTCTCCGAACCCTTTCAGCTTTCTTCTTTAAGGTGGAGTGGCTAGCATACCACACTTCAGTTGCATAGCTCATTTTGGACCTCACCAGTTCCACGTACAAGGATCGTCTAACCTTGACGTCGCTCAGGATAGGACACGTGCGGCGGAGAAGACCGAGTAGCAGTAACCGAGTCCCGGGGGACTGGGACTGGCATGAATGTAGCTTAGACGTGTCTGTGAGAGCTCCGCTCGTTTTTCTACCCGACGTATTGGATATAACTCGCCTATGGGTGATTTTCATTCGTTCGGGAAGCGGAAATCGAAACCAAGGAACAGCTCTAGTTCTTCGGAGTCTAAGTCGCCTTTAGATAAACGACAACGTGAAACAGTTAACCTCGAGAATCAAAACGAGCAGAGAGAAGTGTTTGAGGAGAAGCCACGTGGCGAGGACGAAGTCAATCCTGTAGCTTTAAAAATGGATATGGATATGGATGTCACGTCAAAATTAGACCAAATATTGGCTAAGCTTGCTAAATTGGATGCTATTGAGGCTTCCCTGAATGAATTTCGCCAAAAGATGATCAAAGTGGAGAGCGAGGTTAGCAAACTGAAGGAAGGCGCGGGAGAGGCGAAGAAAAGATTAGATGAGATGGATAACGGCCTGCAGTGGCTTAATACTGAAGTTAACGACATTCAAGGTAAGATTAAGGATCTAGAACGTTCAAAGGAGGACTTGTACACGAAACAACTATACGCGGAGTCGTACAGTCGTAGAGAAAATTTGAAGTTCTTCGGAATTGAAGAGAGAGAAACAAAAGCAGATTCAGAAGACGGTGAGAAAGTGAACACGCGTGATATTCTTATTGATTTCTTGGAAAATGACCTAGGTATGGACAAACCGGCTGAGAAAATAGATCTGCAAAGAGTTCATCGCCTTGGAAAACCTGCGGCAGGAAAGATAAGACCCATAATTGCGAGATTCTTACGATATCCCGACAGAGAGAAAGTTTTGAGGGCGTCTTTCGGCCTTAATCGCGCGTCAGAGATAAAAGTTCTGGAGGACTTTCCGAAGGAAATAATTGAACGAAGAAGAAAACAAATGCCCAAATTGAAGGAGGCGAAAAAGAAAGGACTAAAAGTTGCTTTTAGCAAAGCTGAACCTGATAAGTTGTTTATAAACGGAAAATTTGCTCCTATGTAAATATTGTTATTAGTCTCCTTTCGCCATTTGTCATTATTCAATGCTACTCATTAGGAACGTTTTCTTTACGCTTTAAAACAATTCACACCTAGTAGGCTTTGTACCCCAATCAAAGGAAAATTGGGTCGGTAAATGAGATCGGGAGCTCCCCTGAGACCCTTTAACAACTATTTCAAGCAGGTAACCATGCCGTTCAAGTTAGTTTCTTGGGCTGGGTGCGTGCTGGGGCAGTTCCCTGTAGGTTTTTCTTTGTTAACATTGGATGTCAGTAGTTTAGTTTGTTTTTTTACGTCTAGATGGTTTAGTAACTTATCTTTTTTCAAGTCTTGGCTCAAACAATTAAGGAGGCGCTTTACAATTATTTGATTTCTTCACTTAGCTATGGATCGCTCCCCGGTTGATAACGTTAATTTTAAAATTGTTTCTTTAAATGCTCGAGGGATTCGGGATTTTACTAAAAGAAAAGCAATATTTAATTGGTTACATAAGCAAAATGCTGATATTGCCTTTCTACAGGAAACTTATAGCACTCCGGATATTGTTGAAAGTTGGCGATTTCAGTGGCCCGGGAAAATGTACTTTTCTCACGGTACCAATCATAGCAGAGGTGTTCTGATTTTAATAAGTGACAAATTACAATTTGAAATGAAAAACACTAAGTCTGATTCTAATGGTCGTTACGTTCTTATAGATGCTCTGATTCAAGACTCTCTGTTTTCATTACTAAACATTTACGCCCCAAACATAACATCTGAGCAATGTTCTTTTTTTTCAAGAATTTTGTCAACTTTAGATGAAACGGATGGGACGTTTAGTAGTCAGTTGATCATCGGAGGTGATTTTAACGCTCATCTAGATGAAGAATTGGACAATTATGGTGGACGTGTTGATAAAAAAGACTCGGTTAAAAATATTATGGAGATTAAACTGGCATACGATCTCGTTGATATTTGGCGAATTAGGAACCCTAACAAAAGAAAGTTTACTTGGAGACAAAAGAAACCTCTTATTCAGCGACGCCTAGATTATTGGTTGATTAGTGATGGTCTTCAGGACTTTATTGAAGATTCGGATATAATACCTTCTATTAAATCTGACCACTCGGCCATTACTTTGCAGATTAATAGTTTTGAGGACAAAGTCCGGGGCCCATCACATTGGATCTTTAACTCTAGCCTTTTACATGATGACAACTACCTTAATCTTATTGCCTCTAGTTACCAAGATTGGTTAACAGAATTTCAAGAGGTGAGCGACAAAAGACTCCTCTGGGACTTGGTCAAATATAAAATCAGACAATGTACTATTTCTTATAGTAAAACAAAGGCAAAAGACAGAAGGAATAAACTTACTGATCTTGAAAAGAAACTTAAAGAAAGTGAAGAACTTTGTGCTTGTAATCCTACTGAACAGAATATACTGCAGCTTGAAGAACTTAAAAGTGAATATGACTCGGAGTACGACTACATTACTCGTGGAAACATTATACGGTCCAAAGCTACTTGGTATGAAAAAGGAGAAAAAAATAACAAATACTTTTTGGGTCTTGAAAAATCCAGAAATAAGAAAAACTGTATTCGAAAGTTGTTTGACAAGCAAGGACGAGTAGTGACAAACTGCAAAGCTATTATGGCTGAATTAAAAGGATTCTATCAAGATCTATACGCTAATAGGGATTCAGATTCCGATGAAGATGTTTTCCATTCCTTTCAGACTCAGAACGTTAACATACCAAAGTTATCGGATAACCTAAGCCAACAGTGTGATGGATTGCTGACTTACACTGAATGTTATACAGCTCTAGAGAAATTTGAAAATAATAAATCACCGGGAAATGATGGCCTTACGGCTGAGTTCTACAAAGCGTTTTGGCCAATTTTAGGTACTCTTCTGGTAGACTCTTTAAATGCTGCATATTTAAATGGCAAACTGTCAAATTCCCAGCGGCAGGCAATTATTCGGTTAATTGAAAAGAAAGACAAAGATAGAAGATATGTGGATAATTGGAGACCGATATCGTTGCTAAATGTGGACTATAAAATCGGATCCAAAGCTCTAGCAATAAGGCTCGAAAAGACTCTCCCATTTATCATTCATGAAAACCAATGCGCATATGTCAAGGGGAGAACGATCTTTGACGCAGTGAGATCAATAAATGATGTGATGGAGTATACCAAACTACAGAATATTCCGGGCCTTATGACAACATTTGACTTTAAGAAAGCTTTTGATTCTTTAAGCTGGAAGTATTTGTTTCATACGCTAAAAGTTTTTAATTTTGGCGACTCCTTTTTGCACTGGATTAGAATACTTTACTCGGACATCTCAAGCTGTATTATGAATAATGGCTTCGCATCTGATATCTTTGAGGTCAATAGAGGAGTTCGCCAGGGGGATCCTTTGTCACCATACCTATTTATTACTGCCCTTGAAATTGTTAATATAAGTATTCGTGAAAATAATGACATTAAAGGAATCAAAGTTGGTAAATGTGAAGTTAAACTCAGCGTCTTTGCTGACGATCTGACAACTTTTGTTAGCGATACACAGTCCTTTTTCTTGCTGCAAGGTCTCTTAGAGAGATTTGGTAGAATTTCTGGACTAAGGTTGAACGAAGAGAAAACAGAAGCGTATTGGCTTGGTAGCATTCATGATTCGCCAGAGTATATAGGCGTTGACAAAGTTAACAAACCAATGAAAATTTTAGGCATTTTCTTTACGTATAACTGGCAAAAGTATCAGGAGCTCAACTTTGAAAATATTATTAGGTCCTTCCAAAAATCTATTAATGCATGGCGGTGGAGAAACTTAACACTGATTGGTAGAATTCAAATTATTAAGACCTTTGCAATTCCCAAATTTATGTTCCGGGCATCGTTAATCCCTTTAACAAAAGAGATTGTGAAGCAGGTGAATACTGTTCTTTTTAATTTTATTTGGAATTCGGGAAAAGATAAAATAAAGCGCCTCACGCTTATAAGTGACTATAAAGATGGTGGATTGCGTATGCCACATATTGAAACACTTATCAAGGCTCAAAGAATCATGTGCATGAAGAAATATCTCGACGGTCATAACAGTACCTGGAAATTGTTTCTCGATGACTATCTTGCTGACTTTGGGGGCGCTTTCTTAACTAAATGTAATTACGATGTACGATTTTTGCCGAGGACTCTTCCTAAATTTTACAAGGAATGCTTAACTGAATGGGCGCTTTATAAGATATCACCAGTTACCACTCTACCTGATGTGCTAAATGAAATCATATGGAATAACAAGTTCTTGTGTATAAATGGAAAACCCTTGTTTAGGAACAAACTTCTAAGGAAAGGATTTCTTACTGTAAGTGATATTTTGACTGATTTTGGTAGAATGAAATCATGGAGCACATTACAAAATGAAAACGTAACCGGTGCGGAGTATTTTGTCCTTATGAGTGTCTTTGACTCTATTCCATCGGAGTGTAAGACCCTTTTAAGGGACATGCCAAACACTTTGCCCAAGGCTCACGAACCGCAAGGCTCTATATTTCCCTCTTGTTCCAGAAACTTATATTGGCAACTAATCAAGAAAATTAAGAAACCCCCGATTTCAATATCTAAATACGAACTTTTATTTCCATTACATGACTTATCTTGGAAAGACATTTATCTTCTCCCTAGAAGTGTTTCACTAGACTCGAAGATAAGAGAATTTCAGTATAAGGTTTTAAATAGAATCCTTTATGTAAATAAAGTCCTCTATAAAATAGGAATAGTCAGTTCACCTTTGTGTACTTTTTGTCAAACATCAGAGGAATCCCTCGATCATCTATTTATACATTGTCCATTTTCAAGTGCTTTTTGGCTTTCTGTAGTTGAATGGTTGAAAAATTATTTTTCTACAATTCAGTGTTTGACAGGTGCGAGTATAATGTTTGGGCTCTTTGGAAAAGAAACGCAATTAATTAACCATATTGTATTACTAGGTAAACAAGTTATTTTCCAATGTAGACATCTTAACGTGAATCCTTCCCTTTCACTTCTTAAAACAAAAATAAAAATTGCTTATCAATTGGAGCGTGTCATAGCTGAGCAAAATGATATTGTAGATAGTCATAATGAGAAATGGAAAGCGATACTCCATCATATTCAAAACCTCTAGACGTATGTTTTTTTTTTTTTTTTTTTATTACTATTATTATTGTTATTGTGTGTGTGTGTAAATATTATATTGTAAGTACGTAATGAAATGATGTATGAGCTTCCTTTTTTTTTTTTTTTAATTATTTAATTTCTTTCTTTTTAGACAATTGTAAACCTAAATGTCCTATGTAACCCTGAAAATAAAAAAATAAAAAAATAAAAAAAATAAAAAAAAAAAGAGTAGAGAATCCCACGTTAATTTGCTTGTTATCATGACACAGAGATGTTTGTCCTCGTTCACGCGTTGTAGATCAGCGTGGCCAAGGTGGTAGTCATAGCGCACTGGCTTTTTCTTCCGTGTCACTGTTAAGACCTTGCACTTTGTTGCGCTGACATTAATATTATTGTGAAGACTCCAGGAATCCAGGTTTGTTAGTACTTGCTGCAATATATCTGCATCTTGATGTGATAAGATACTTCTATACAGCTTGGTGCCGTCTGCGTAAAGGGCTGTCAGAGTACCATGAGGCAAGGCACCTGGCAGATCGTTGATAAAGATGAAGAGTATTGGGCCAAGCAGACTTCCTTGAGGCACTCCGGAGGTTACAGGGGCCCAACTAGAGGTGAATCCATCTACAATTACTCGTTGCTGACGATCCTGCAGATAATTCTTGAACCAATAATGTAGACATCCAGCTACTCCTTATCTCTCAAGCTTCTCAAGGAGGATGGCGTGGTCCACAGAATCAAAGGCTTTGGTAAAGTCCAGACACAGGATATCTGTTTGAATGTTGTTGTCGAGGTTTCTTTCCAGTGGAATGCAGGACTGACAGTAACTGAGAAGCACAAAAGCGATTTTGCATGAAGCGGTGTTGT
The DNA here is from genome assembly GCA_016490735.1 of Pachyseris speciosa. Taxonomy (NCBI): domain Eukaryota; kingdom Metazoa; phylum Cnidaria; class Anthozoa; order Scleractinia; family Pachyseridae; genus Pachyseris; species Pachyseris speciosa. Next base: position 480,111 of record JAEMWC010000516.1, read on the forward strand.
AATGGGGTGACAGCGTTTTGTATAATTATGGTAATAGAGTCTTTTCCCAATACAGCGTTCGAGTACTTTGGTTACCAGGCAAAAAAAAGGAAGATGGGTCTATAATTTGAAGCAGGCCCCTTAAATTCTTGTTTATGAACAGGTGGCTTCTTTCCATTCATTGGGCAAATAAGCGGTTTTGAGCGAGGTGTTAAACAATATGCAAAGGCTCGGGGCAACCTCATTAGCTGGAAGAAGAAGTCTGGCTAGAAATCCCATCAGGACAACAAGCTCTCGTGATGTCAAGGTCCATTAAACACTTTGCGACTTCGTTAGCAGAAAGAGTTAAGGCAATCGATTGATTGTGAATATTCAAGTAATAGTGTTTAGTGTTTTGTAAACGACTGTGGCCTGAAGAAGCCGGAAAAATACGAGTTAAATGGTTTTGCCTTATCAGCTGAGCTGATTGCGGTGACGCCGTTGTAAGAAATAACACTTGGTTTTCCTCGTGCGTGCAAAATTGCCTTATGGTAACTCCAGAACAATTTTGGGTTCTTTTTGAACGAAGACTCGATTTTCTTCAAGTAGTCTCGATTGAAGTGTGCAATTTCAACTTGTTGGTTGCAGTTTTCCTACGTCGGTATTTCCTTAGCGCTGTATATTTCTTTCGTAGATAATGTCGGGCTTCAGAGTCTATCCAAGGAGGTGAGTTAGTATCTTTGACTGTTTTAACAGGAATACACTCAGAAACATCAGTCAGAAATAAATCTTTTCCCGGTGAGCCACCACTCGTCAGTTTTTTTCAGAAAAAAAAAAAAAAAAACAAGGGACGTGCTCTGATGAGCTACATAGTTCGGCGAAGTTCCCTCGTTTAAAGTCATAGACTTTGCGGCGTACCGGTTTTGCACGATGAAACTTTACTCCAATCGAGAAATCAATAATATAATGATCTGACGGAAATTCGCTCACTACCGGGTTGTGTGTAGAAACACCTTCGATTACTTCAGGACAACTGCACAGAACAAGATCAAGTTTGTTTCCAGCGATATGGGTTGGCCCGTCAACGAACTGAAATAGGAAGCTGTCTCTCATTAAGTCACAAAAATTATCACCAGTTACATTTCGTCCAATATTGACAGATTCAGAGTTGCTTCTCAAATATGAATTTAGTAGGAGTAAACCGTCGTCGTTCGAGTCTGGGAGGCGATAAAACGTGTAAAGGATAAGTGGCTTCCTGCTTGTAAATATTTCAACAGCTACCACTTCGGTGTTGCCTCTTTCAAGATCGATACGGCGTATTGGTTGCAGATCTGATTTAACAGCGATGAGGACGCTACCACAAGTCTCGAATAAACTGGGAGTAGGTCGCTTCTTAACACCGCGTCATTAAGCCATGTTTCCCTTATACAAACCAGATCATAGATACCAGGGTACCAGGTCCTGAATAATTGAAGATCTTACAGACATTGACCGATGGGTCAACACTAGATGGCACAAAGGCCTTTAGACTTCTGGCGTTCAGATAAAGACAGCTTAAGCAATTAGACGGTTCTGGATTTGGATTAATATCCATGAAGGTAGTTAGATCCATTTCCTTGTGAAGAAATGGGCGGTGATAAACATACATAGCCAAGCTTGAGCCAACGAGACTGAACCAACGAAGCCACATCCCGAAAATTCAGTTTGTGACGGAACGGGCGGTAAAATCAACCTGTGGAAATTGGCTTGAAGTAACAGCATTCAGCTTATATTTCCCAGTAATATGGTTTAGATAACTGATATAGGCCGGTCGGGCTATAAAAAGGTAAAGAAGTAAGAGCTTCACACACTTGTGGTATATGTATGGTAAAATTAAATATGATATCTAAACCTGATGTCGTCGATGAAATGTTATTAAAAGGGAACTTAATGGTGACGGTATTTTCGAGGCTGGAGGACGTTTAGTTTTACTCTAATCACCTGTCTCACGAAAAGCGAGCCTAGGAAATAGCTTTGGAATCCTTCGCAGTTGGGCTTGAAAGAACAAAATTAACATGACAAAGGTAGATTCTTAGATCGCTCATGTGTCTGTATATGTAGAAGACATTGGTATCAAGCCAAAAATACACCCCGGATAGCCTATCTGTCAATAAAGATTAGCGAATTCCTGAGTAGGCCGAGTAACTTCTAAGTGAAACTATTTTTCCGTTAGTTGAGGTGTAAGGCTCGTCGTGAATTAGCTCTTGTTAAGTGGAAAACACCTAAACTGAAACAATATCTTAAATGATTAAATAATAATAAAAAATTATTATTATTATTATTATTATTATAACAATAACAAAAACAATAAATACAGTTTAATTTAAAGAATCAAGAAACCCAACTTAGGTTAATTCACAAGTACGAGCTGGCTACACAGCATGAAAAATTAGGGACTGTTCTGTACGTCTATGTTCTAAAGTATTCATGTCTACCATACTGAGAACTGTTTCATAGTTAGTGCTTTTTACCATGTTCATAATTGAGAGGGTTCGACTTTGTTCGATTACCGAACTCAATCGAACCCAATCGTTCGAATAATTTCGATTACCGAACAGTTCGATTAGTAACGTCGGAAACAGAGGGCATTAATAGCACAGATTAGCGCCGACAACACAACTAACCTAAAATACTCATCATAGGAATGAAACAGTCAGTGAATAAAATGTCTTAATGAGATCTATAACTTCCTTTACTGAGGGCTTAAAGATCACCTTTGACGCACTTTACGTGGCTTTATAAGGGCATCGTGAAGTGTTACTTTACTTCACATTAACGGTAGCTTGATGGAGCTTTATTTGCATGAAACTTGACGCAGCTTGACAAGAGAGCGTAAAACTGCGTAACGTTTTTATCATAGCTTTACGCAACTTTACGATCTCCTTTAAATTACTGTAAATTTGCTATTTCGTGCTGTGAGCTACCATGTGCGAAAAAATACGGATCGTTCCATAAACTAGGGCAACTTTCAAATCAGTTCACCGTGCTCTGCATGGAAAAGTCCTGAACTGTTATAAAAAGTAGTATTTGGAAATAATGTCTTTAAAACCCCTCAAAGCATTTAAACTTGAGAAAATGCCCCTTAAACGGGAAACGCCTAACCTCAATTTAAAATATCTTAAACAATAATAATAAAATAATAAGAAAATAAGCGAGCAGCCATAAATCAACGGGAAAAAACGAGGATCCATAAAGCGTGGTTTTCACTAGCAAAAAAACACAAGCGCAAGCATAAGTAGCTTATGCCTAGTGAAAACGAACGTCACTTTCACATTACGCAAGCGAACGTAAGCATAAGCGCAAGCACAAGGAAAAGGAAACATTTTGATCCTTGCGCTTATGCTTATGCTTCCGTTAAGCCCGTTTTCGCGGTGAAATAAGCGCTCTTATGCTTGCGCCTATGCTTGCACTTCTGAGTGTCTCGTTAGAGGAAACCAGGCTTAAGTTACAGTACAGACCGAGAAAACAAGGTTAGTAAGATAACTATTATTCCTCTGAGATTAATCCGGCGCGCGGGAAAGAAAACTAGCTGAAGCCAAGCGGAACAGCCAACTGCCACGAATCATTGGCATGCGTCGAATTCCAAAACACGAATTATAATTATTTTCCTCTCACAAGATGCATGCAACCAAAGCAAGAATCAACTTAACAAAAACCAACAGTTTCACAACTTTATTTCACATGAACAACATGGAAACTTGCAAGAAAATTGTCTTCAAAATAGTTTTTTTTATTATTTTTTTTGATTTTTTTTTTCTGGAAATATTTGAAGAAGTAATTCTCTAACGAAAAGTGCTCGGAAAAGTGATGAACTTATAGCACTCACAATGTTTGTTAACTTGAAAACTAAAAGACGGTGGTTTCTGCAGCAGATGTCAAAATGGGAACATGGTAAATGGAAAAATTAATAAATGTGAGGGAAATAGAATGGAAAACGTATTTCTAACCGCCGCCATCCAGCTTTGGTCGCTTAGCTACATTTTCTTCACAACTGCCGGCTGCATCTCTCGGATGAACAATATTATACGCGCAGTTTGAAATTGATCGGAGAGTTGGCGACGCGAAGAATTGAACGCTTGAACGCTTAAACTGCTCTGGTTGAAAACTAGACACTGCGACAAACTCCTGTTTTGGTTGACAGGAAAAACTGACTCGTTAACGCTTGACTTGTAGCCGAGTTCCAGGAGGAACTTGCTGTCGAAGCGTACCGACATTTGTCGTTGATGAGCGAGGGAGGCCGACTTTTACGAGCTTAAACTTTGTAAATTCTGGTAACCGCTCAACTGTGTAACGAAATTTTCTGGAATACCAACATCAAGTAAATGAGAGATTCTTGTTTTCCGTACTGAATGGCTGGAAAGTTTCCTTCTACAGTCTTTCAAGCTAGCTTTTGTAGCGGCGTTTGGAAAGAATATGCCGATTTGGGGCATTGGGCATCCTCAGGTTTATTTGTGACATCAGGGTAATAAAAAGGTTTTGGGATTTTGACTGCTAAAGAGAGAAAGACAATTTCAGCATAAGGTTTGCCCATGGCAAGAAATAAGGGATATGAGGGGCCGGAGACAGAGCAGTCTCGAGAGCTGTCAATTACTTTCTTTCTTTGAGATGCTATTGGATGATCGTTGCTATAGAAGTTTGCAGGTTGTCCAAACTTCCACAACAGCGAAGAAATAAAGATATAAAAAAAGTTTCTCGTCCGGAAAATTTCCACTAATAAATAAATCGATTGTTGTCTGTTTAGGCTAACTATCGGATATTCTTGGCGTGTGAAAATGTACTGTACTTCGAACGATCACAGCGTATTGAAAATATGATTCCATCCTGTTTAATTTTCCCACTAACTCGCCGCAAGGCCAAGTTGTCATTCCCAGTCTTTTACCGAAGATTTCTATCCTTAAAAAGTCTGGGAGAGAGAAGAATGTTAGAACAAAATGGCGGTTCCGTACTTGGACCTTGCGAAAACTGGGAACTTGCGAAATATCCACAGCACTCATGGCACTTCTGTGAAGACTTATCGTCATCCAAAAGTCGGTAAGAAGGACTGGCCCAAGGAGACTTTAAATATGCAATTATTGTTTGCTTTGTTTTGTTTTGTTTCATGAATTTACTTCGGAGAATTATTTTTCTAATCTATCATTGTTTATGGGGTGTGATATTTTCGCAGCATTAAGTTATATCTAAATTTGAACAGTGTTTCCCATTTGTTTGAAAACAACAAAACGAGACAAATCTAACGTCGCAATAGTTACTGACCATTTTTAAGTTTTATTTAGTTGGGTTTAGTTATTGTTGAGTCGTCTCAAAAAAAGAATTCTGGATGCATATGTTCAAATGGAAATTTAAACAAAAATTTGCGCATGGCAAAGATCAGACCAACGCATTGTGCATGTGTTGAGTTAATATTAGTATTTAGAGTACATTTTTATAGAAATAATCTAACATATTCTGGTGTAAAATAAATGGCGAATTTACGTAACATGCATTTGAGAAGGGAACACAAACATTTACGCTTTCTATCTTTCTTTGAAAAGGCGGGCTCTGCAAGGAAGCTGCCCACTCAGTATTACGACATATATCTGAACACGTGAAACTACAATAATTCGTTTCTCTGTTGGTGTTAATTTATAATGCAAAATTATAAATTAAAAACTATACAGTGTTTAAAAATAGCAAAGACTGTTTAAAAGTAAATAGTCCAGTTTCGAGTTCGCCACGAACGGCTGAATAAAAGTACTGAGAACGCATTTGCACACCGTTAGGCTCGACCTAAAGTAAAATGCTTCACAAATTCCAGCGAGAAGATGACCAGTTTACAGCTCTGTCTATTGTTTAATTTTCAAATTTGGGGCACCTTCCCGCCGGTATTTGTGAATAATATACTTTAGGTCGAGGCTAACGGTGTGCAAATGCTTTCTCAGTACTTTTATTCAGTGGTCATGGTGAACTCGAAACTGGACTATTGTTGAAACGTTATATACTAAATGACTAGTATTTTTCATTATAAACCTCTTGCAGCGCTTGCGAAGGGGGATTCGTTGAGGGTTTGATGACTAAACTGCCATAGTATTTTTATAGAAAATTTCCGACCCTCTTATCTTACAAAATACAGGTGATCATCAGTTGCTAGTATTTGCATGACAAATGAGTTGCAACCAATTCTTCTAGGAACTTACGAGACCGCAACACAAAACCGTTTAGAACTTTGACGGTGCATACTATTTATGGAAACAGTGCGGATTGTTAACGCTGGATCGCCAAGATGCAAAGCATTAGGTATATTTCTTTATTCAGAGTAGCATTATTGGTTTGCAGCTGTATTTAAAGCTCTATGTTTCAGAAAAGTGTGTGATTATTTACTCTTTGTCATTGAACTTGTTTCGTATCCTAAGCTTTTTGACTTGATGAACAATATTGGGCCACGCGAGTAGAGGAAGGTTAGTATTTATGAAATAATTTTCTCATCACCAAAGTTTCGAAGCCATTTAAAAAGAACATTTAATTATTTTTCATAACTTCACATTCACTAGTATAAGGAGGAACAAGACAAGTGGACACTCGCAACTTAAGCAGTGGGTGATAAATTGCAATAAAAAAATATTGCAATCAAAAATGCTCTCTCAACAACCTTATGTTTTCCGTTATACTTTCTGGCGGGTATGAAAACAAAACAACAATTCTCCTTACAGATATGTCAGCTTGGTATTCTTAGTGAAGGCTCCAACAGGCAAACGTTCCAGTATGGTTTCTGACAAATCCCTAGAAGAAAGAAATAAAACATTGACTTACTTGAAGGAAAAATACAAAATACAAAGTACAAAAACAAAACAAACTAAAAGATAAATTCTTTGAGTTAAGAGGAGATTTCCATACCAACATAACAAAAAAAGTTTTGTAACGTAATACTGTGGATGGTTATAACATCCATCTGACAACGAGCTAGTCTTCACGTCATGACCAATATTGTCCAGGTGATGGGTTGAACTTAACAGAGCTTATAAGAATTTTATACCAATAAGTTTTGGTGTATGAGTTGCACTCATGTTTTAGGGGCAAAAAGAGACTTGAACTTATCATTTAGCCGAGAGATAAAAACCGCGTCGTGCCTATCTAACAGTCCTCGAACCCGAAGGGTTGAGAAGGGGGTGGAACTACCTTGCCTCTTCGGCGGTGGGGTGTGCGTTAGCCTTTATATCCAGGAGTTAAGCATGGATTAGTAAACTAGAAAGGCGAATCGCTTGTCAACGTAAAGGAAGCCGCATGAAGATCCACGAAACCTCGAGCAATACATCGTATCTTCCACAAGTGCGCCATGCCCCCTGTTCGATGTAGATCTCTTGGAGTGGGTTCGTCAATAACAGTAATTTAGCCATTGCAACCGAATTTCTCTTTAGGGTAACCACCGTTCCAAGAAAGATTAATAAGCTAAGGGGGGTGTAGAAGGGTATTGAACCAACTTGCCTTTCTTCCGCGGTGGGGTGTGGGCTCGCTTGTATATCCAGCAGTTAAGTATGGAATTAAAATCAAGAAAGGCGAAGCACTCGTATAAAACGCGTCATCGTAAAGGAAGCCGCATGAAGATCCACGAAACCTCGAGAAATGGGTTGTAGTTACGAATGTTACAACGATTGCTGTTAAAAAAAAGGTCTGAAGATTAAAGAGCACAGCAAACGGGTAAGAGTTCCTTTACACGATGACCGAGGGTACTTTTTAGTTTCAAAACTTCCATTTCAGCGCTAAACAAAAGTGTACTTACAACTTCTGAAGCTGGGTATTGTAATCAAAAACTCCTGTGGGAAGCTCCTTCAGCTGGTTCTTATACAAGTACCTACCAAGAATTGACGAATTTAACTAATTTTAACTTTAAGCGAAAATAACTCGGTGACCCCCATTTTTCATTGTTTAAAAGCAATAGCCCTGTCAAGATCCAACAGTTTGCAAAGTCAAAACATGTAGAAACGGATTAGGATGCACCCTAAAATTTTGAAATTTAAGATCCGCTCTTATGGTAGCTATATTTCCTGACAATAAATAATGGGAGTCACCGAGCTTGCTTTTTAGTTTTTCAAAAACTGACATTAGGGGTGTTTTTAGCAGTTAAAGTGTTGCTATCGTAACCTAGTACATCGAAAAGCGTTTAAAAACACCTTCACCAATGATTTGCCTTTTTTTAACCGCATTTAAGGAAATCATGGACAAAAGTTCGTAACAATGATCCATTAAAATAAAAAAGCTGGAAACCACTTCAAGGTTTATCCATTATCGAAAGCGGCATCGACTACACGACTTAAAGTAGCGTTTTAAACTGAATATGGGTAACAAGAATCACAGTGAACGATCGGTAAATTACATCCACGTAAAGAGCTGCCTCGTGTCATCGCTCAAATTTCGACCGAAAATCGCAATTATACTATGACACTTTGAAAGTATCAAATGTTTAGCATGAGAGCACTAAATTCGAAAGAGCAAGGCTCGCCAGTATTCTTACACAGCTAAGTAAGCGCGCGTGATCGAATCACTCGCTTAGCTGAAAATGATGACGTAGTGAAGTTAATCTTTAATTGATTTGAGAGAGAAAGGGACGGGGGTTAAGACACTCATGTGCAATACTGTCTCACTGATACGGGTCGTCAATAGCATTTGTCGATTCGTACAATGCGTACCGTACGAATCGACAACCTTGCTTACTCTCCGTATGCTGAACTCTTACCGAGCGTGCATCTCATTATCATATCAGGAGTGCATCTCATTATTACGTCAGGGCACAGTGTGTCGATTCGTACTCTCCGTACGGATTGTACGAATCGACAAGTTGGTTACGCTCCGTATGCTGAACTCATAAGAAGTGTGCATCTCAGCACATCAGGAGTGCATCTCAAAGCATGTATCAAAAATACTGGTGCGGTAAAATAAGCCGGCAAAAAAATGTATATTGTATACCTCATTATTATGAAAAGTGTTCGTCATCGTGGTTTCAAATGATAGCTGAGTTAATCTTTTGTCTCACAATTGAGTCACAAAGATGTGGATCGCGAAGTTTTGACCGCTATACTGCTGTTCTACATCAGGCGATGGTTTCGACTGGCTGCGTGTGAGTATAAGAAGCACCGTGGCTGGTGGTGGTTGGTGTGTTTCACTCCTCGATTAGGCTGTTGTTGATTGGAGGATTTCGACCATTGTCGTTCAGACTAGAAATTGTTCCCTCAGCGGGGCGCTTTGGTACTGATCGGCTGTTGTATTGTCCACAGGCTCCGTCGCATGTCCAACTGAATTTTAATGTTTAAGTTGTTCTTAAATACAAACCAGGCGCATAGGTGCGTGACTATGTCTTAGGTGCGATAAAAGTGCACGTGCTTAGGCATTGTTGCGTGTTAGTGTGGTGCACGTGCCGATTACATGATTGTGTAACACCTTTTCCCTTTTGGAAAGAAAAAAAAAAAAAGAAAACTTGTCTGACAATAATACTCTACAACATCTCACTGTCCATGTCTCTCTGCGCTCTCTTTGCGAGCGGCGTGGTCCAGGTCCACATCCTATTACTGCTGTCGACGAGCTTTCATATTCGATCCGAGGCGGACTGGGCATAGTCTCTCCTGTTGGTTCAGTGTTGGATGGTTCTCTTTCCTGTTCAATTTCTGAAGGAGTGGATGCAATTTCGAAATGGTCCATCATTGTATCATATCTGTCAGCTGGCTCTGTTTTGGCGCCTTTAATTTGCGCATAATTGCGTCGGACAAGTCCCATCGCTGTGTTCACCAGACAAGACCTGGGTGCTGATTTCCCCATCACCTCTCCGTAGATACATGGTTGAGACTTGTTTGTAAGCCGGGGTTTAAGATACACCTTTTCCCCCTATGCAAACTCTTTTAAAGGGACCGACGCTCTCTTGTCACAATGACCCTTCGATCTGTTTCTCCTTACTGTAATATTTTGTACTACAACATGTGGGGAAATGCTTGTGGAATCCCCTTCTGTCACTTTCACCGGGCAAAGGCTCACCGACAATGGTATGGAGCCCGATCGAGCCAAAGTAGCCGCGATGTCAGGAATACCAACCCCACCTGACAAAGCCGGAGTGCAACGTTTCCGGGGAATGTGCCAATACCTGAGCAAATTATGTTCCAATTTGTCCGAAACAGTTCTTCCATTTAGAGACCTTACCAGAGATGACTCTGCATATCTTTTGTCTGAAAATCACGAAACGGCATTCGCCTTGGGAAAGAATCTCATCGCTTCGACAACCACGCTACGTTACTATGATGCAAACCTCCCAGTGACACTTTAAATAGACACATCTGACAATGCCATAAGTGTGGTTTTACGACAAGAAAGCAACCCAATTTGTTTCACTTCACACACCCTCAACAGTACAGAGAAAAATTACGCTCAGATCGAAAAAGAGTGTCTCGCAATTGTGTCCTGCATGGACAAGTGGCATTACTACCTATATGGCAAGCATGACATCACGGTCCACTGAGACCACCAGCCCTAACAGATCATCTTGAAAAAAAAAACCTAAGCAAAGCCACTTGCAAATTGCAGAGAATGATGCTCAAGTTGCAGAAGTACCACTTCACGGTTCACTATAAGAAAAGGAATGAACTTTTTCGTTGCAGATACCATGTCTCGCGCGGCCGTCAGCGATATCTCGCAGTCACCGTCCACTGCCTTGCAAGAATGCGAAGTGTTTCGTCTGGAACTAGCACAAATGGATCTGACACCAAACCGTTTCACAGCTAGCTCGATGAATCGAATAAAAGAGGAGACTTCGGAAGACCCCGTCCTAGCAGTCCTGCATAAAGTGGAAGAATTCCCGACTTGAGGAAGCGTACTTGGCTCTTTTAGGACACCGGAACACGCCCCAACAGGGATACGACTATTCCCCAGCACAGCGCTTGATGTCTTGGAAACTTCAAAACATCATCCCTACAGCCACAAGCGAGCTCATTCCACAAGCAAATGTTACTGAATTTTGGTCATAACAGCATGCCAAGCATCCTATATAATTATTCAGTTGCGTTGTAAGTTTTATTACATGTTACGTTTCTTTTGCGATATTGTCTTCACTTTATTGCTCGATTAAATCGTTGTTATAAAAAATGTTTCACTTACGTCCAGTTCATGGCACGGCGATATTACATAGGGGCAACATTCAGGTTATAAATGCAGTAATCTTTGACAACTTTTTTCTTGAGCGCGAGAATTTGTATTACAATGGAAATCTGTTAGAATTTAGCTACCAACGGGCTATCCTGCGTGCCCCAACCGCCAATGTGTTTTTTTTTTACGGCGTATGCTACAAAAGTCGGTCTAGTTACGCAGTACCATCCGGCCGATGACAACAATTTGACCTTGTGTACGGGGTGGATATTAATTTCTATTGTTATAGCAATTTTCACACTTAGTTCACTTCGTGAGACTAATATTGTAGGGGCAAGTAATAAAAGGAGTAAATAGACGTCTATTTATTTGACTGAAATTCAAGTTATAAATGCGGTGCGTTTTCTTTTACGCTCCTTACGGATCGACAAACCGTATGGCCACCCAATCCAACAGCATCCATGAAAACATTCTTTAATGAGATGCAATACTCAAGGATCGATACAGTGCGTGTGTATTGGATAACCCTTAATTGCAGAAGCGGATAAGAGACACCTTGAAATTTCGAAAATTAAGGTTGCCTCGGGTCAACTCCTACAATGTTTTTAACTTTACAAGAATAAGGGACATTTTATTATGGTACCGTTTTCCTTTTAATGGGGGTCACATCGAAAAGAGTTTAAAAACTCGTTCACCAATTACATTATTGGACATTTTTTGATATCGCTGTTAAGGAAATAACGGACAAAGGTTGGTAGTAATGATCCAATAAAATAAAATAAAATATCTGGAAACCTTTTTTGAGTCTCTTTAGGGCTTATGCATTCGAAAGCGGCATCGATTACACGAATTAAAGCAGCGTTTTAAACCGAATATTGCTAACAACTATCACAGAATGCGATCGGTGAATTATCACTTATCTACGTAAAGAGTTACCTAACGTGCCTGTGTCACTCCTGAGGTTTTTCTTTTTCATCGCTATTTAAATAAATAGCTATATAATTAAGTTTTTCCTTTTTCACATAGTTTTTTTCAAAAGAAATTTACCAAAAGATGGTACATAGTTTGTCAATAGAAATAAGTTGGCTGGATTGAAACCTGACTTCATGGATTGAAATCTGACTCGACGCGCGGTGGCCCCTCGCGTGATTCCACGCGCGAGAGAACCTCCTGAAAAGCAAAAATGTCCCGATTGTCTCCTTTTGTCCTGAATGACCTTGTTTTGTCCCTTTTGTCCCTAAAATGCCCTTTTAGTCCTGTGTTGCGTCCTTCTTGTCCTTCGAATAAAAGGTTAAAATTTGATGAAGAACTTTTATTTCTGCTGAGATCTCGAACTGTTAAGACAGCTAAACCCGTGTGCCGTGATTGTCCAATTCCGAATTGTGGAGCAAAATATCTCGTTAAATTGTCTAATCATATCACAGATGTACATGAATTAGATTATATCAATCGAGGGAAGTGGTCACAAGAAGCGAAATTACAACCTACGGTTAGAGTGATGATCTATACAGCAAAGAGGAGCCAGGGATTAAGACGTTCAAGAAGTGAAACACCTCTATGAGTGCAGGATGAGGGAAAGGATACGATCGTCCATCAGTTACCAAGAGGAGTAAAGAAATCACTGAAATCTCTACCAAGAGGCGTTGGAAAAGCAGCCAAGAGCATCAAACATTGTAAAACAGTAGCAGATTCAGTTCCTGGGTTGCTCACTTTGTATGGAGACGATGAAGGGACGAACACAGAGAAGAGAGGTTAGTAACCCCGCCTGCAGTACCAGTAGCTTATGACACTAAACCGCATCCCATAACCTTCACATTTTCACTGCTTGTTTTAAAGGCGGCGCTCCACTTGCCGTTTAGTTTGCTGTCAAAGCTTTTGCTGTTCAAACCAAAATGACTTGGAGCGACGGTTGTAATGACTACCTTCTTCAACGGGGTAATGAAAATTTCGAAGATAGCTAAGACAGTGAAGACTCTCAATCTAGCCAAGAAATGGATTGTTCCCAAGAAGTGACGGAGCACTTAAACCCTTGGTCGCGTATATTAGATGAAGCTCAGGAACGCCACGAGGTCCAGCCCAACGTTTTGGTCGATGAGTACAAAAGGAACGGAGATTCGGAAAATGTGGCTCACCTTAAAGCACAGAACGCTTTCCTTCCTCTCTACAGAAACGAACTGAGAAAAGTGCTGTTGAAGTATCTGCGATGGATGCGAGCGATGAAGAAAGATTACACCTTCCAAAAAGTGATGGAAACCCCAAAAGATCTCAAAGATAAGAATGGATTCGATTGGCTAGAATCGACAGAACTAACCATCAATAAGCGGAAATTCTTGGTTAATCGATTGTTTGTGAAGCAGCCCATTCCACAAGATGAGGACTAGACCTCCTTTGACTGTTATACTATGTTTTTCCTCTCAATACAAATGTATTTCAAACCAATATCTAGCGTGTTGTTCTACTGGAGTTTATTTCTTTGTTAAGGGGACTTCAGTCTTATTCTTTGGTATTCTCAATGTAACGATGACGATTGATTGCATCCTAATTTCCTGATACTTTGTGATAAACATTTCGCAGTTGTTGGAGCTTTCGTTGTCAATAAATGCGTTTTTATTCACTTCAAATCTGCGTATTTGAATCATTTTTGTATTCACTAATAAAAGAATAATGTCTCAAGAAACGTGTTGTTAGAAAACATTCATCTCTTGAGTTTCTATGCAAATATAGGGCTGAGAGAACAGTTGAGATCCGTTTTGCATAACGCGAGCGTGACTAACGGAGCGGAAAAAGAGAAAAGTTAGCTAAGAATTATTTTCCTCTCATCGCCAAAGCTGAGAGGTCAGATAGCATCGGGATTTTCAGTATTGAGATAGAAGAGAACGCAGTTTTGTAACAACCAGTCGGCATTGAAATAGAGAGTTTTCGGTTCAAATTTCTGTCATGTGTGTGTTTTCGTTGTGTGAACGGAACTACTGCTTAATAAAAGAACAGTCAGAACCAAGCGGTTTTTCGAATAGACGGATCAGTTTAAGTTCTTCTGACTGAGGTTTAATGCCACACAACAAATAATTTCCTATATTTTACTGCTTTCAACTAAGTTACAACATTAGTGCTTGATTCGACTTGCATGTTTGGAGCAATGTTTTAAAGAATATAGCAGATAGCGAAAAGTTTTTTTTCCTAGCAAAGCGATTGCAAGAAAGATCGCGCTTTCAAAATCTACCGGCTTTTATTTTGAACACATAATAGATTCTACATGAGCCAATCAGGGTTAAAAGAGACCGGGCAAGCCTGGGCATGTCTATTGTTGCTATTGTACTAGAGTGACGCTCATTAGCATGCGGGAAGACACTTATTAGTATGCGGGAACGCATATTGTGACGTTATTGACCAGGCACCTAGTCCGTACCTAGTCCGTACCTAGTCATCATCTAGTCCGACAAAGGGGTTAATTTCATCCTTGACATACTACTGTTATCACTCAAATTTGGACTGAAAATCGCAATTATACTATGACACGTTGAAAGTATCAAATGTCTAGCATAAGATCACTAAATTTGAAAGGGTGGAAACAAATCAGAGAAATTTTCTTTTCAAAGACTTAAATTTAGCCTGGATCTCTAGACTTCTGTTGTCAGATCACAACTTCCCAGAAACCTGGAAATTAATTGCGGACCACTTCCTTGGAAAATTTGGAGGTCTCAATTTTCTTCTTCGTTGTAATTATGATAAGAAATCCCTGGAAAAGTCTGACCTCTTTTACAAAGAAATTTTGGTGAACTTCCTCGGATTGAAGTTATTATACAAATGTAGTAATGGATCGGAATTGCTCCTGTTCAACAACAAGGACATTTTAATCGACGGAAGACCTTTTTTTTATGCAAATTTGTTCGAGAAATGTATTTTTTCAGTGCAGGATATTCTGGATCATAGGGGGAAATTTTTAACCAGGAATGTATTGTACCAGAAATACAACGTCAAATGTAACTTTTTGAATTATTTACAAGTACTTTCTGCAGTCCCTAAACACTTTCTCGAGAAGGCTAGAACTTATCCACACATTAATAAAACAGATTTCCTGGATAGTACCATGTATCAGTTCACTCTCTCCGTTGGTATCGATTTTGTCAAAATGAAATGTAAAGACTATTATTGGCTGTTCGTTAACGAGTCCAAAACTGTGCCTTTGGACTAAAAAATAGTAAAAAGATCTCAACCTGGAGGAATTTAATTGGAAATTGTCCTTTACTCCGATAAGCAAAACCTGTAAAGAAAGTATGCTAAGAGAGTTTAATTATAAATTTTTACATCCTATAATAATTATTGTCACCAAGAAAGAACTAAGAGTCTCTGCCAGTAAGGATCGAGCAAAGTTGGAAATCGACCCAGAAATGAAAATTGTGTAACTTTGTCAGAATAGAGCCTATTACATGCCTGATTGTTTGACATAATTTGTTTTCTCTAAAACACGAAAATTTTATTTTTGGATGCCTTTACTTTAAGAGAGCATTGTTTGCTTTGAAAATGGAAAAAAATGTACATTTTGAAAAATCGGTAAAAATTTACCAAAACCTCCTTAGCCAACGAAACTTTATCCAGTTGTTAATGATTTACGGACATTAGCCATATGTATTTCACTGGGATCAACAGCGTTTTTGTTTAAGAAAAGTGTGTTACAAAAGATATTTCCTTCCTCCTATTACGCGTACAGTCGGATACCGTGCTTTATTTCCTGGGATATTTCTTGAGTAGCAGACAGACTCTGGAAAATTTGTTTGTGCTTTTTGAAAGAACTTATATTTGTGTAGTTTTTGATGCAAAAATTTTCGCGGGCAATCATTATATGTTTGCAGGAGAGCGCCTCGAAAATCATTCGACCTAACATTCGACTTTTCTCGAAACGCTTCAGGAGACTCAGTGTGAAGGACTGGTTCCTAACATTCGACTTTTCTCGAAACGCTTCAGGAGACTCAGTGTGAAGGACTGGTTGCGAGTTACAGAACATCCAGCCATGGCATTATAAAATGAAAAATTTCTGCTGTGTTTATTCTTATCTGACTGTCTGTGTTATCGCCCCTATTTTTCTTTTTCTGCTGGTCCGATGAGCCTAATGGGTTACACGCGCTGTTACTTTTTTGTGTAGCGAAACCTTCGCACGCCGTGAAACACACGAGCGACCGCACCATATTAATTGTAAACGTTTTTGTTGATAATGAACTGCCTGTAGTTGTACTTTTATGGAGGACTGGTGCCGCATCTGTATAGAGCGTAGCTTGAAAGTTTTGTAATCTCGCTTGGAAAATTCAATGGAAAATCCCATGTCGGAAAAATACAGACGTTTTCGTCTAAGCGTGGAGACGTGATGGAAATAAATGTTCTAGCTGCAAATGTGACAAGCTTGTTTACAACTATTAAGCAAGCTTTTGCGTGAAAATTTTGTCCCGTACACATAAATAAAATTCAAGCGTGTGTTCATAGTGTTGCACTGAACTCACGAAATGTTAACGCGAAGTCGGGGGAGCCAAATTTAATTGGTTTCTTTATTTAATTTGATTACGTTGTTGACTCAACTTTAGCGGCGAAAAGTTAAACCAACACTGAAACACTTTGGTAATCTAAAGAAAACCAGACCCGGGGAGGATAAGTTTACTCAAAGAATTAAAAGTTTTCATTCTTAGCGTCATTTTAGCAAAACGTACACCAATGCCCTTGAAACTTCAGATGTTTGGCGGCAAAACATTTCACGTTGGCACCCATTTTCCGTCACGTGTCAACGCTTATTGTATTTTTAGATGTAAACGAAACTTCCCTTGACACATAATTTTATTTTTCTACTGTTGAGACCAGAACATTCTAACATAGGAGCTGAGTAATAGGGGCGGTAGGAGTTTGTTTATTTGCAATTTGAATGCGTAGTTAAGTACCAATTCAAATTTAGTGTTGTAATTAACAAGAATTTGATTACAGCATTCGTGACCATTTATTTTGTTGCGGGACTGAACACGCGTTGGGAATTTCCAAGGGTACATTGACTATTTCTACATATAATGTTCTTTCACAATCTTTCTTTTCTTGGGGGGTAGTTTAAAATTATTACACCTGTCAATCAAACGCGAAACAAATCTGCTCGATATAGAGCGTTTTCAGTCACGCAAGTAAAAAGATTAATAAACAATCATTCAAGAGATAAAGTAAAAAAGTTGTGATATTATATAAGAATAATAAATAAACAACATGCCAAAGTCTCAGGGCCTTGCGATATCCCGTACTCGAGTTATTCTGCAAAATGTACCACTCAAAATTATAGTGTTTTGTATGGAAACGCCATCTTGGCGTCCCTTTGAGGGACGCCAACATTGCGGCCGGAAACGAGTTGAAACAAATGTTTCTTGCTATTCCAGAGGCTTTGTTCTCTCTGTTGAACTTTCAAACATTCACATAGACGCTTCTTTTTCCATGTTGGCTTTTCAAACCTCAAAAACACACGGTGAATCGATGTTTTCATGTAAGTGACATGCTTGTGAGCAGACATCTTTATGTCACGCACTGTGAAAACTCTAAAATTCAAACTGCTCTATTTTCAAAACAAAGCAAGCTACCGAACTGAAAGCATGCAAGCAGATACATTTCTGAAATGTATTTTACGTGATGAAGATAAAAATGCAAAAGTCTGTTTACTTTTGAATTTTCGCTTTTTATGCCGTCACGTGAAAACCCTCTGGACGTGTGCGAATGCTCTAAGCGCCAGTAACCCAGAACATGGATTGGAAAGCCTTCCGGGGCGGATTGTGGTTCAGTTACTGTGAAAGGACATACGATCACTGAATATCAAGTGCTAACTGATTGTAAGCGCGACATAACAGGGCACTTAGATATGTTGAAAATGCGCGTAGACGACGTGTCATCTGAGAAAGAGTTGATTCTGCTGAGGGCAGGTAAGGACATTTTCGTGGCCTTACGTGGCTGGTTTCTACATATTAGGAGTATTTGAGGGGACTACTGACATAAACTTTAGCGTGTGTCCAAGGCACCGAGATTCCTTTGGTATCAAATGGAGGGGCAGCAAAAAACTTTGCCAGGTTCCAGAAGGTATCGCATCTCACCGCTCAAAAAAGCACCCGGGTGATCGCGCTATCAATAAGAAGTTGTCGAAGGAAATATTCAGCAGGATAGGATCACTAATACCAATCGGCTCAGGTATTCATCTATATTATCGTTATGTGTTAGGAATATCAGATCATCTATTGCATCCACTGACAAGACCACTACTATTTTGTCATTCTTCCAGCAATCTGTCGGCAGTGCGGCGAAAAGCTGAACACAAGAATTTCGATGCATAAAAAGCAGTCAAAAGAGGTGTGCAAAAATAGTGAACGTAATCAATTTTTAGTGGGTCCCTTATGCCTGTAGAGACTGACTCTTTTTTGTTCTTTGGTTTTCACTTTTGTTGACCCATAACAAGTATAAAAAATAGGTCCGCAATGCGTACACGTGTGGCTTACAAAATTTAACTGCCTCGACATGAAGCTGAAAAACTATTAGTATGTATCTGTTCTATTAGTAGAGCTACATGTGATTACAGTTAGATAGTTTTCCATATTGTTCCTGTCAATCAATAAAACAAGATAACTAGGATACAATAGATCATTATTTTCTGAGTTCCTGAAATCGTCATTTTCAAGATAAGGGTTATAATAATAATAATAATAATAATAATAATAATAATAATGATGGTAATAATGGTTTTATTGGCAACATCTCTACGTAGTAGCTATTCATTTACCAATTAACTCTAAATCAAATAAAATAAAATAAAATGACGTTTCGGAGTAGTTATGACTCCATTATCAAGGAAAATATAAACGAGATCATGCAAATTACAGCATTTAAAGCGATTTTGGCACGAAAAAATTAACATAAGAGGGTGCGAAGATTATAAAAATACTTTCGCACGAATGGAGTCTGATTGCACGTTGAGATTTGGCTTTAAAGCTCTTATAAAAAGCATTTCGTACACTAAGCAGTCAAATTTAGTTTTGCATTTCTTAAGCACTTGGAAACGCTTTAGCAGGTCCTGAGGCATTGTTCCGTGCATTTTCTTGTAGTGTTTGGCAATGGCGGAGGATTGTTGTTTGTGTCCTTTTACACGATTATGTAAATGTCCGCGTGTGTAACCTACATAACCCGCATCGCACAGGTCACATTGAAAACCATAAACAACACACTGCTGATTTACAATTGGTGGTTTTGTTTCCTTAACATTAAGTTCTTGTTCAATTTTCCGGCTCACAAACATAGACTGGATGGTGGTATGTATTTTTAGGTTCAAATCATTAAGTTGTTTCCTCACAATATCCGCTGAGATTTGGTCTTTGAATGGTAAAACCACTCAAATCGTGTCATCTGTCTCTTGAGATGGTGATAAAGGTTGCTGCTGATCGCAAACCTTCGAGTCAACGAAACTTTTGATGGTAGAATTAAAACATCTTGTTAATTCTACCATCAAAAGTTTCGTTGACTCGAAGGTTTGCGATCTGTAGGGTAACATAATGCTGAGCCTAGGATTTGTTGTCCATTAGGCCACAAAAGTTCTACTTTCAGTTGGTTGAGACTAAAACGTTCACAATAGTATTTGGGTTTTGTGGGACTGTATTTTAAATAAAGAACACAGAAAAAAATAGTCGAGGTAGGTGGATATGGGGCTGCAAATGGAAAAATTTAGGAAGAAAAGATAGGTGCATAACAAGATCAGAACACAAGCAATATTTTTAATGAATCATATGTTGAACTAGTATTCTGAACTAACATTACATTAACATTGCCAATAATTTTCAAGCCAACAAGATTTACAATTTGACCTGGGGAATTTATCTAAGAAAAAGTTCCAGAAACAGTAAACAGAACAAAAAGCCTGCACTCTAACTCATTCAACGTTATCAATGCTTCTTTTATTTATAATTAGCAAATATTGTCCTGCAATCGGGTTTGACAGTCTTAACTTTTCAGCAGTTGTAACACTATGTATATACCGCATTATAAATTCGGTAAACCAAAACACTACTTCATTCGACATTTTGTATTGTCCAACAACTTGTTTCAGTGTTGGTTAGCTTAAATAAAAGACATTCATATCAGCATTATATTCCAAAACGATCTTTGAAACCCGACAAAGCATCTTTTCTCATAAGGAAATTGTCATGAGAGCCGATTCTTGATCGGCATTGTTGAACAGAGATTCCAATTTCACTTACTTCAGACTCGATCTTGTCAACTGTGCGTGCTTGGTTCGTCCAATTCAGCAGCAGGCTGATGCACCATGTACCAAGTCCATTGTTAGTCTATTGTTTTCTTCCATTGTGTTTGGTTTATTGTTATCGTTCTTTGTATTGTTCCTCCATTGTACTGTGCTTTGTGATGTCACCCGTGATAGCTCATTAACTTGGTACATGGTGCATCAGCCAAATGTTATCTTGCGAGAGTCAATAAATGACTCCAAAGATTCAACGCCGAGCGTAGACTGGAACCTATCTAAACCACGTGATAAGCTCTTTGTCCAGCCACATCGGTTCACGGTGACAAAGCCAGGAATATATCTTGGGCGATGACATAGACTAGTTTACACTTCGTGTAAGCCACACAAAAAGAGTGCTTTAGTACCCTGTGCTGCAGGCCTTTCTTGAGTTTCGCTATTTGAGTGTTGTGCGCTTCCTGTCACGATCTAGCAGTTGCCTGTTAGTAGGAAAGAGGGAGCACACAAGGGGATGTATGGCGAGAAAAGGAGGCGCGCGAATAATTATGGGGATTCCTCTTTTCGACCCAGTGGCACGTTTATCAAAGCTCCCGAAAACGTTTCGGGCCCAAAAAACTATTTTACGTGTGGTAGATTCATTACCAGAAACTCGATTTCTAATATTTTGAATAATCTTTCAAGAAAGCATGTAAGAAAACTGGAAATTCATTGAGCTACTTTGTTCAAAAAGCCAGTACCAAGCGATAAAAAACTGACTGAAAAATACTTTTCGGGCCCCAAATGGTTTGCGGAGTTTTGAGAAACGCACGCCAGGGTCCCCGGCACTCTGGTTTTCTCCACTACCGAGCGACTGGGTACGCATCTAGAGGTACAGTGGGAGTGCTACAGAGTAGGGAAAAGGGAAAACACGCTGTTTGCTTCGGCCAATTGTATGAAATAAAAGTTGCTCGGACCCTCACTAAGAGACCTCCTCTGCAATTTCCGTTTTCGTCTTGCACTTCCCTGGAGTTTCCAGCCTTCAAACAGACCTCCTCCTCTTAAAAAAATGTTCACAAAACCCCTATTCCCTAGACGCAAGGTGCGTTTTAATTTCTGCACAGGACGAAGCGTTAGCCAGTCATTAATTTGAAAGAAAACCACACACATACATGTAGAAGGTTTGAAATAAAAAAAATTAGCAATGTTGATAGGATTGCTCCTGAGAAGGTGCAAAAGTGACACCCAGACTTCAGGCATTACCACAGTTACCTCAAAGCTCACGAGTGTGTTGCGTAATAGCCTCGTTCCCAGGGCCCTCTCCTTTCCATCCCCTAAATCGAGTACATATATACAGAGAGCAACGGTAGAACTTAAACCCGCTAGAACCGCGCTGAAACGGCCAGAAACGACCAGAATATACCGTCAATAAGACAAGGAGGCAAGGTAAGAAATTCTGATGTATTTTTATTTCTATTTTACTGCCTAAAATAACGATCGCTAAATTCTTCATTCAAACCCTTATAATATTTCGTGAGGTTGGGGTACCTGTGGCATTACTTGGAGAGAATGCGGAATTTTAAACGGGAAGATAGTTCCATGACGACACAGGGGATCGGCGTTATACTGTGGTCTGTTAGCATTTGAGTAGTAATTTATGTTATATTTTCATTATTAACGAAGGGCCTTGGGAGCGTTTCTACGGCCAGTGAAGCCAGCGTAATTGGAGATGATCAAGAAGAGAGTATGGAACCGCTTTCAATGGACCTCGAGAGGTTGGCTATTAGCCCTGATAGTACTTTATACCAGCTTTCCTCGTCTCAGGAGGAGACGCACTCGTCGACCAATGACAGCATCAGCCAAGCCACGTGTGTATAATACCTCGGACCAACAGACAACACTGACAAAGGCAATGTCGCAGCATTGCAATGGTTCGTGGATGAGTGCAGTATTGGGCCTCTCGGTTCTAGTATGAAGCGTCCTTGGATTTGTGCTACTTCTAAAACGCATGACTGCTACACTCGTAAAGCTAGTGAAATCATCGCGGAAGTCCTGAAAACCGTAGCGCCGCAGTCCGCTCCAGAATTGTGGGAGGCAGTGAGAAGAAAGGACGAAGTTAGCAAGCCTCTTGAGTCCGTACGTCCTGGCAGTGATCTACTGTTAGCTGTGGTGGAGTCATACAAACAAGCGAACTCCTCCGAGATAAGGCGCCAGCTACTAAGTCTTGTGGCCAGTGGTCTTGTGGTAGCACTGGCAGCGCACATTCCTCGACTGACAAGATATGAGTTCAGTGCGGCAAGACGATACATGCTTGAGGTCGGCGCTGCACTCCCTGTATAGCCGGTTGCCAAACAGATCTAACTCTGTCAAGTTAGATCACTTCCTCGACTTTATCACTTCTTCAAACATCGTGCGGGATCTCCTATTTGGTAGGAAAACCCTGACATTAAGATGCGGAACGAAGATCGACATTCGCAATGTAATAAGGACAGTGTTGCTGTCTCGCTTGATCAAGCAATATAATCAGTATTGCAGAAGCGAGGAGAATTACAGTCCACTCTCGACCCGTACTCTGTTTAGAATCTTGTCTGAAGCATGCGAAGCGTCAGTTCGAAAGAGTTTACAGGGGTTAGACGCTATGCAGCAGATGGGAGACGCGGTTTTGATGATCTGTTATCGCTCCTTGACACTCTGATGCAATATGGCGCTAATGAGGATGTAATTGCTGAACTCAAGGACAACTTAAAATACCTCAAGCAATACATCAAAAGCGATTACAAGGTAAAGGGCATAGTGCCTACAGTGTATATAGATATTGTGTAGAGGTGTAACAGCATGATTTTCTGATTCATAGATCCATTGCTCTAAGGTTAGTACTATTCCTGACCACTGTAGAGTGTTCGCGCTCAGCGACCCTAAAAAGAAGGGCTATCGCCGACACTGTGATCATCAACATAATAAACTTTGTGAGAGCTGTGAGACCTTCAAAACGGTACGTAAATGATGACACTTGAACTCAGTCTAGGGTAAAATAATCCTATCTAACCATGTCCTTCATCTTCTTTAGCTTTTAGACTCAGTTGTGTCCTTCATTCAGTCTACCAACCTCCTGCAGGACCTTCAGGATGACCTTCTATTTACGGTAACGACTACATGTGACAGAATCCGCTCCTGGAAGACTTATCAGCTGCGCATGGTTCACCAAGATACAGCTAGAACTGATATTGTGGATAGCATCCAGGAAGAATCGGTGCTGATCACACAGGATTTCGTCATGACGTTCTTAACCGCCCAGTACAGGGAAACGCGGGCCGAGTTCTTTGGAAAGAGAGGTATCTCATGGCACTTGACAGTTTGTCAGAGCAAACGGGGAATAGAGCTGGTCGCGCAAACTTTCCTGCACATAATTGAGTCTGGTTTACAGGACAGCCACACAATAGTGACCGTGATGGAGCATGTGCTGAAGACCTTGAGGCAAGAGCATCCTGAGTTAACGAGAGTGGTATACCGCCAAGATAATGCAGGATGCTACCACTGCGCAACCACCATACTAGCGTGCAAATTACTGCGAGAGAGAACCAAGATGGATCTCTGCCGGATCGATTTCTGTGACCCACAGGGTGGCAAAGGTCCATGTGCTTGGAAAGCAACGCAGATCAAGACGCACGTGAAGAAATACATTAACCAAGGTCACTCAGTTACAACACCTGCTGACCTTAAGAAGGCTATCGAGTCCAGTGAGGGTATTCTTGGTGTGCGACTAGCGATTCTACCTGTTCCCAAGACCACTGTAAAAACAAAGAGCATCAAGTGGGAGGGCATTAGTAGTTTGTTCAACTTGGAGACCACTACAGCAGGTGTTAGGGCCAACAAGGCGTATGGTATTGACGCAGGGAATTTCCGATCCTGGACGTCATTTGCAAGCAAGCATGCATCACCTAACTAAAATTTACAAAAGCAAAATTGCATGCGTTCGAGTAAAATAATCCCAGTAGGCAATACTCTGTTTTCATAGCAAGTGCACTTTGCCTATTTATATTTTTTTATATACTTTTCTCGGCATATTAGGTGGTATGGCCAGGGGCCTAATCAGCCTCATCAACCCGAGTTAAAATAAAGTTACTTTCCTAAAACTACCAGCCTGATAGCCTCCCGTTTCCATGCCCAGAGGACGGATGCGTCAAGTCCTACATGACGCACGGCGCACGGACGTCTGGCGCAGCACCTAACGTACGGTAAACACGAATTCCGCCGGGCCGAGAGCCTCTCCCTAATTGACAGAGTGAAGGTCAGTTACGCAGAACATCTTGAGTATGGAGGGAGCTACTCCAAAGTGACGATAACTGGATCAGAAATACATTGTGGTCCCCCTTGCTTGCCAGAGGGATGGGCTGGTCGGGATTCTGCTAAGACACGCCACCGGTTCAATTCCAAGCAAAAGAGATACTTGGAAGGAAAGTTTCTACATGGCGAGATCACGCGCGTCAAGGCCAACCCCGATGACGTCTCGAAAGAGATGAGATACCTAAGAACGAGAACGGGAAGCGAATCTTCACCGTGGAGGAGTTCCTGCGTCCCCTACAAATATCCTCATTCTTCTCTAGAATGGCATCTAAGAGAAGAGATGCCACCGACTCCGATGACGAGGCAGAAGAATTTGCCAAGCAGCAGGCGGCCGTCCACTCGGATGTGGTCGAGGCGCTACACCAGAATATGACTCATCCCTTGCTGTTCTCTAGAACGAACCTGTGCCTGATGACAGAGTCAGAGATCAAAAGCCTCAAGATGACTCACATGCACTCGTCACTGAAAACAATAAGGTTATTGTTTCAATCTTAATGGGTGAATTTAGGCCGGTACAATAGACCATTTCTTGACACAATATAAATTTGCAATCTCAAAGTCAAACTCCTTGCATGTTAAAATCATGTTTATCATAATTTAACTGCAACCCACATATAAGAACGTGCTTGATCTTGCTTGGCTAAACAGGTTGTCACATTTTTAGGTATTAAGAGTGAATGCACAGAAAAATCAAGCAAAATTAGCAAACCGTGGCCACAGCTCAAAACCTAACCTACCCTCATTTTCAGTTTATAATAAGGTTTTAATGAGTTTATAACACTGCTGGTGTTCAAATTTCAAAATGCGACCGAGTTTGGAAATTATTTGAGATTTTCGATTTCAACGGTCTGCGGGCCTAAAATTAGCCGCCGAACATGGGAAAACAGTCAAGTGACGGAATTGAGCTGCCTTTCATAAACGCGCGAATATATTGGCAATTTTCCACTTAAAATTCACAAAACAGATACCTAACAATTAAAAAACGGTATATTTTTCAATTTTAAGAAGAAAATATCGGCGAACGAGCAAAATTCTGATACATAATTTGTATAATGCTTATAAATACAACAATTTACCGCAAAAACCAAAATCGAATTTTCGATATGGGGGAATTCCCTAAATCACCCCAAATCCCGGTTACTAACCAAAGTGAGATAGTACTTGAACATTATCTGGAAACTAGTCTGGTATTTTTGCGAACGCTCCAAAAATAGATCGATTATTTTGGAGTTATTTTGCACCCGCCAACTGCTAATTGACTCTCGGGTCAATTGGCACGTGCAAGTCATTCCAGTTTCAAGCGTCGATTTAAGCTTTTTTGAAGGCAAAAACTGACAAGATTCTTTAAATATGTACCTGTTTTAATGAAGTTCTACTTATCGTCTAAAGGAGTGGCCGTTCAATGGGTAATTTCTGTTCTTGAGATCTTGTGGATTGGAGAATGGCGACTCACCGGAAGCGGCCTTGAGTCTACTGTAGGTCTGTTTTCCCGTGACTGCGAAATCAGAATGACATCAAGAAATAATTCTCGCTCCAGTCGTCGTAAATAAATCAGCTTTGCAGTGCCTTACCTGAGATAAAGTAGGCCAAGTAAGAAAACACTGTAGCGCAATTTGGATCCTTTGTAGCAAGGAGTGTATTTGCTGAACAGCGACGGTGAGTAAACAAACCAAAGTATGGTACCTCTTATCGGGTCACCAGGCAATTAACGATTGTCTCAGGTTAAAAATAAGTACATGGGAAACCAAAACACTCAAGGAGTACCAAATTCATTTTCTTGTATGACCAGCTGTCCTGTTATTTTAAAAATGGTAAACTAAGATGGTTAGCAAATATATTGTTCCACTTTTAAAACTGATAGAGCATAATGTTCTAGGTGCTATGAGTCTTCAGAAGATATATAATTTACACGAGGCAAGAAAGACAAATAAATTAAATTTCAAGGTTTAAGGCGGCTTTTTAAGTATGGGCTACCAATGATCTAGTCAGACTTGTTATAAAGTGCTTTGAATAGAAAATTAAAGGCTGAATACCTCCGCTATTGTATTTCCATTTCCCAGTAAACATTTCGCAAATGCGACAGACTTCTACTTTTTCACCCAAAAAGTTTTTTTCGTTCAATTCTAATCTTTGCGATCAAAATTAAGTTAAATTTCTTAACAATAACACCTTAAAATGACCGTTACAAAGAATCCCTCCACTTCGTGTAAAAACGATTGAGTTTATTTTCACGTGTGGCAATATACTTTTCCAGTTCTATTTTTCTCCTACCGAGACGACAAAGTCCGCAAATTGATATTTTTCTCACTTTTCTGTTAAGTTAAATTTCTCTTGTTAATAAATGCATCCCTGCTAACGCTTAAGGATTTAATTTTGCTTAAAAGCTGCATTAAATTGTACTGTCTAGACCTGTCCTACATTAGGAAGAGCGCTCAACAAAAGCAGAGTAGATGTAATTATGCCGTCTAGTCTCTTCCTTCATTAAAAGCAGTGCGCAAGTCACATTTGATCCTAGCTGTTCGCCATGGCTGGTAGGGAGGAAACAGTTTGTTCTTTTCAAGAAATAGTTGGCGACCATTACGGTTTTCAAACGAAGGATAGAAGCAAGTCTGTCGAGGTCATACCGCTACTCTTTCTTAACGAGTTGTTCGCGAAATTTACTCAACGACCATGGTGCAACGCTTGCAAATTATAGCTAGAATTAAAATAGTTTCCCAGTGTCATTAAACGTCCTTCTTATGGAAACATGATTAGACCGGTGGTTGAACTATCCTCTAGCCCGCCTTTTTGTTTCGAAAAGACTCTACTGATTTTGAGAGCATTGTTTGATTCAGGTGCATGTGGCAAAGATTTCTACTGTCTCCGACCACTGCAGACAATATGCCCTGAACGACACTCGTAACAAAGACTATCAGTCAAGTCGCGACCACAAAGATACATGCCGTAGCTGCGAAGAGTTGACAAAAGTTCTAAATGAGATAGAATAGGGGATCCAGTTGATGTCTGCTAACAATGTCTCTGAAGACACCAAAGGAGAGCTCTTACTCGTATCTGATCAGTCGAAATAGAAAATCGTGGCGCAGAAGGCACACCTACTAAGAAGTATCAACCAAGACGACGCACGGCTCGAAGTCCTGTACAGCCTCAACGAGAAGTCCCTCCTACTGATAGAAGCTTGGGCAATGAAGGTTTTGCCAAGGAAATATCGCGAGAGCCAGACTGATTGGTTTGGCAAGCGCGGTATTTCTTGGCATCTAACAGTGGCCACTCGCCGCATGGCTCCCGACCAAGATCTTTAGATGTTCACGTTTAGCCACATCTTTTTCAACCAGGATAGTCCAGCCGTTCAAGCGATCATGACCGATGCCATCGGTAAGCTGAAGAGAGTCATGCCGACCCTACGTACAGTGTACTACGGACAAGATAACGCCGATTGTTTTCGAAGCGGTGGGACCATCATTGGCGCAATTCAAGCTGGTAACTCTCATGGTGTAACAGTGCGACGATTGAACTTCTCAGACCCCCAAGGCGGTAAAGGGGCCTGCGATAGGAAGGCGGCAACAATCAAGGCCCAAATTAGAGTTCATCTGAGTGAAGGTCATAATGTAGAAACAGGAAGTCGAATGGTGGATGCCACACAATCCTCGGGAGGTATACCTGGTCTTAATGTCTCCCTCTGCAACAGTGTAGTCTCGCCCAGTTCTACAGCGCAAGTAAAACTCGATGGAGTCAGCACTGTGGAAAACGTACAATGTGGCAGCACATCTATTCGCCTGTGGAAGAGAAGGCATACGGAATAGGGCCGGGAAAGAAGATTCCACTATCAAAGATAAACATTCCCGCGAATTTTCAGATAGTGCGGTTATCTACTGGTTCTGCAGGCAAGGAGGTGTCTGACCAGTTCTCTGCTGTCAAGTCCAGAACAGCAACGACTTCAATTGCTTTCCAAAGAGCGCGGGAGGATCCCCCACCAACTAGTATACCTTCCGGAAGTTGTGAGCTATACGCATCTCCCGAGGTAGGCTGCACGAAATCGTATCAGAGGTTTTCGGAATTGCAGAGGCACTTGGACTGCGGTAAGCACGTCTGTGCGCTAGAAAGTGAAACCATGCTCAACAAAGCCTTCCGTGAATATGCAGCGAGATTTGAAGACAAGTTCACAAGTGTGCCACAGTTTGGAGAGGACACCACAAGGTACGGATGCTCCAGCTCGACAGTCGCGATTGCCGATGGACTCTCAAACTGACCCAGACAAGCAGAGCAAGATTCTCGGACAAGCAAAGAGAGTACTTGACAAACAAATTCCTATTCGGTGAAACGACAGGACAGAAGGCGAATTCAGTGAGGTAAATGATTAAAGCTAGAGATGAGACCGGCAAGGGTATATTCTCTAGTGCGGAATTCCTCACAGCTAAACAAATAACGAGCTTCTTTTCGCGTTTGGCCGCCAAGCGGAACCTGAGTGTCCATTCGCATGCGCCGGTTATTTTTGATGAGGAAGAGGAGGACTATGGCGAAGCGGTAATTACCGAGAAGGCATTCGATGAGGTATGGGATCACGTGATGGCTAGTGTACAACCGAACCATCCGATGTGCTAGGAGAGTTAAGTCTTTCTCACCTGATGTCCAAGTCTAAGCTCTCATCATTTGCTACTCGTCATCGACAAAGAGGACATCACCGCCAAGAGGAAAGCGCCGTATATTTCAAGGCTTGAGAACTTCCTGACGCAGTGTTCGTGCTGCCAAATATAAACTGTATGAACGCATCGTGAACAAGGGGGAAGCAGAATTCTCGTAGCTGGGCGTGCTCGCGTACCCTCGTATCCAGAGCTCCCTTGCTCCCGACCACATGGGGGAGGCTCAGGTAACAGCCAGTAACTCATGCTTGGAATGAAATTGTATTTATATGTCTAAGAATAAGATACTGATTTAAGGAAAAAAAAAAAGGAATTCGTTGCTAGTACGCTAAAAAATTCAGAACCATAAACCAGGTTGAGCAAGGATGGCGTAGTGGTGACAGCACTCGTCTACCACCAATGTGGCCCAGGTTGTATTCCTGAACTCGACGTCATATGTATATTGAGTTTGTTGTTGGTTCTCGTACTTGCTTCCTTGTTTTTCTCCGGGTACTCCGGCCGGTTTTCCCCTCTCCTCAAAAACCAACATTTCCAAATTCCAATTCGTTCCGAAATTTCGAGAGCCACAGGTTTGTGAGTTGAAATACTGTTAAGTGTCACCCTCATTAAAAAAAGTCGATTTATTTTATTTATTTTTTATTTATTTTATTTTATTTTAGTGTATAGTACGCGTGCGTGCACTTTTTGAGAATTAGGCTGCTACCAGGGCTTCTCCTAGGAAGTTAGAAGCGACGGAGCCTTGAGTATGAGAATGAGTCGCGCAACAAATACATTTTATGAGAAGCATGTGCGCGCGCGAGTTACAATTAAAACAGGGATTCGCGACCTATTTTTTTTTTCTCTTTTGTTGGTTCCGTTCATAAACGACTTAGGGCGAAGACGTGTTTTTATGCTCAAATGATTTGAGTGAAGGAACAACTAGCCTCCCACGCAGTCGTTTTTAGAGGACTCGTATTTCACCTCCTCCTCACTAGTGGGGAGGAGGTGAAATACGAGTCCCCTAAAAACGACTGCGTGGGAGGCTAAGGAACAACAAAATCCCCAGATTTCAAACACCACGTCGCGACACAATGGTTACGGTTCCACCCTGCCCAGATTTTCCAGGGGTTGCTAACCAGACCGTCCCTTTCTCAGTTCTTATGTGTCAGGGACAGACCATTAGAAAATTTATGGGGGGCGGCAGGGGGGGGGGGGGTTAGGGGACGGAGTACAAAAATATTACTCGAGCAATGGAAAATTAAATGGAAAACAATTCATGCAAGCCAAGTAACCTTAAAAACATTCATGCACTGGCCTAATAAAATTCATATAAAGAAAATGTTCAGGAAAAAAATTCATGTGGCTCGAAAAATTAGATAGTAGGTGGGGGAGGGAGTTGGAGATCTTACTGCTAAAAATGTTAGCTAGCTAGCGCATGTTCGCGAAGTGTTTCTGATTAATCAAGTGCTTGACCAGGGCCTTATACAGTCGGTTTTATCTGCCTATAAAAGTACAATGGCATTAGAGCCTCGTGCAAAAGATAGTAGGAAGGAAGTGGACAAGGGGGATTCGGAGTTATTTAGAGGTGGATTCTTCGCAAAATTCTTATCATTTAGCTATTTACGAATGCTATTTTAGCTGGAAACAATCGTAAATTGACTGGTCACGCAATCAACGGTAACGTACTTTCCCGAGTTTTACCGTCGCCGTTCAGCAAATACACTGCTTGCTACAAAGGATCCAAATTGCGCTACGCTGTTTTCCTTCTTGGCCAACTTTATCTCAGGTAAAGCACTGCAAAACTGATTTATTTACGGAACTGGAGCGAGAATTATTTCTTGATGTCATTCTGATTTCGCAGTCACGGGAAAACAGACCTACAGTAGACTCAAGGCTGCTCGCAGTCGCCATTCTCCAGTCTACAAGATCTCAAGAACAGAAATTACCCATTGAACGGCCACTCCTTTAGACGATAAGTAGAACTTCATTAAAACAGGTACATATTTAACGAATCTTGTCAGTTTTTGCCTTCAAAAAAGCTTAAATCGACGCTTAAAACTGGAATGACTTGCACGTGCCAATTGACCCGAGAGTCAATTAGCAGTTGGCGGGTGCAAAATAACTTCAAAATAATCGATCTATTTTTGGAGCGTTCGCAAAAATACCAGCCTAATTTCCAGATAATGTTCAAGTACTATATCTCTTTGGGTAGTAACCGAGATTTGGGGTGATTTGGAGAATTCCCCCATATCGAAAATTCGATTTTGGTTTTTGCGGTAAATTGTTGTATTTATAAGTATTATACAAATTATGTATCAGAATTTTGCTCGTTCGCTGATATTTACTTCTTAAACTTTAAAAATGAGCCGTTTTTAAATTGTTAGATATCTGTTTTGTGAATTTTAAGTGGAAAATTGCCAATATATTCGCTCGTTTATGAAAGGCAGCTCAATTCCGTCACTGGACTGTTTTCCCGTGTTCGGCGGCTAATTTTAGGCCCGCAGACCGTTGAAATCGAAAATCTCAAATAATTTCCAAACTCGGTCGCATTTTGAAATTTGAACACCAGCATTGTTATAAAGTCTTTAAAACCTTGTTATAAACTTAAAATGAGGGTAGGTTAGGTTTTGAGCTGTGGCCACGGTTTGCTCGATTCTTCTGTGCATTCGCTCTTAAAATGGCAAATTTCTGCCAGTAGGTTCTTAAACCACTAGGGTCTTATATGCGCGTTTTTACTGTATCGCAAATGTACGTCACAAGTTACTTTCCAGTTCTTTCCCCGAAAAACGATACATTCCCTTGGCATGCAACTAATCTAATCGTGTAACTAATCCATCAGTCAAAGGTGAGATGTTTACCTATAAAAGAAAGAGTTCCTGCACAACAGAGGGAGTTCGTAGTTAAGAGAAAGTTGGGATAGCAAATCCGTTAGAGAAAGCAACGACCAGTGCATCAATCGTCGCCCTACTCCGCCATTACAACAACTTACTTGTATGGCTCATTGCGTCAAAAATGATCAAAATATCGGTAACAAGTCATACGCAGATAGCAGGTTATTTTCTTTTATAGTGTCTTTATTGCCATGGATGGAAATTCTGTAACTCGCAACCAGTCCTCCAGACCATGTCTCCGAGAAGGCGTCTCGAGAAAAGTCGAATTTTTGGAATTTTGGAGGCGCTCTCCTGCAAACATATAACGATTTCCTGCGGAAATATTTGCATCAAAAACTACACAAATATAAGTCCTTTCAAAACGCACAAACAAATTTTCCAAAGACCGTCTTCTACTCAAGAAATATCCCGGGAAATGAAGCATAGTATTTGACTTTGCGCGTATTAAGAGAAAGAAGAAAGAAGCCATCTTTTAACATACTTTTCTTAAACAAAACATTGTTGATCCCAGTGAAATACATATGGCTAATATCCGTTAAGTATCATTAACAACTGGAAGTTTTGGTAAGTTTTCACCGATTTTTCCAAATGTACATTTTTTCGATTTTCACAGCAAAATATGCTCCCTTAAGGTAAAAACATCCAAAAATAAAATTTTCGTGTTTTGGAGAAAACAAGCTATGTCAAAAAATCAGGCATCTAATAGGCTTTATTCTGACAAGGTTTCAAAATTTTGATTTTTGGGTCGATTTCCAACTTTGCTCGATCCTTACTCGCAGAGACTCTTAAACACCTATGGTACTGAGTCAGACGATAAATTCTTATACTGTGGCGAGGCTGACTCTATTTTGCATTCTTACGTCGAATGTCAAACTTCTCAGGCCTTTCTCGACAATCTAGTAACTTGGTTTAACAGATCAAATGATTCTAATTACTCTCCACCTGTGACTGAAAAGCTCTTCGGAATTGATCATTGTAATAGTAATGACAGAAATCTCTCAAAAATCAACTACTGTCTATTGTTTGCGAATTACTATATAAACTGTCAAAAACTGCAGTCACAACGTGTAACCTATAGGAATTTATCCGAAAATTGAAACAAAAACTTGTAATAAAAACCTTTTGAAAGGGAACAATGCTTCACTCTTCTGCGTTTCTTTTTTCCTTTTTTTCTCTTTTTTCCTCACTTAACTTAAGTGCTTGTTACTATCTGTCTCTATTTTTTATAATATATCTGAAAAGACATAGTAAACCATAGTTATCTCTAGTTTAGACAATTTCTTATCTACGTATACTCTTATCTGTATGTGTAATCAGTAATTAATCAGATGTGTAACGTTTTCTCAGTTACGTTGTCCACCTTTTTTTCCATCTTTCTCTTTTTTTTGTGCGCAGGTTTATTGTCAACTTTTTTGTAGATGTACAGTATTAGTTACATGTTATAAAGGTTCTTTATTCAAAAAAACAAAACAAAACAAAACAAAAAAATCCGTGGTATCAATCAGAATTATTTCTCAAAACCAATGTCGTCTCACATTCATGGAACTGATTATCTATCACAGTTTCGGTTGGATGAAGATAAGTCTTCATAGAAGCGCCATGAGTGCTGTAGATGTTTCGCAAGTTCCAAGTTTTCTCAACTTCCAGGTACCGCCGGCCATTTTGTTCTCTCATTCTTCTCTTTCCCAGGCTTTTTGTGGATAGAAATCCTCAATAGAAGACTGAGTATGACAACAAATCCTTGCGACGAGTTCGCGCGAAAATTAAACAGAAGGAAATCAAATGTTTAATACGCCTTGATTGTTTGAAGTACAGTACACTTTTATTCGCCAAGAATGCTCGATATTTCGCCTAAACAGACAAAAATCGAT
Organism: Pachyseris speciosa; assembly: GCA_016490735.1. Classification (NCBI taxonomy): domain Eukaryota; kingdom Metazoa; phylum Cnidaria; class Anthozoa; order Scleractinia; family Pachyseridae; genus Pachyseris; species Pachyseris speciosa. The sequence goes on from JAEMWC010000516.1 coordinate 514,150, forward strand.
TTATTTATCAGTGGACATTTTCAGATAACAAACTTTCTTTATTATATTTAATTCTTTGCTGTTATAAACAACCGTAGATTACTAAGCAGGGCGCCATTTTTTAATTTTGAACCGCCTGCAAATTTCTACAGCAACCATCACCCAATACCATCTCACAAAAGAAAGAAAGCAATTGACACCTCCCTAGACTGATGACTCTAGACTGGTGATTCCGCCACCACATGTCTGTCATTTCTTGCAATAAGCCAAAAATTTGTCTGACCAAGCTCAAGCTTGCATAAAAACAAAGAAAATAAATATTTTAGAAATGCATGAAACCCCAAACAGAAACTCGAAAAAAAATCCGAGTTCCAGATGGGATTCGAACCCACGACCCTCCGCGATCTAGACGGACGCTCTAACCACTGAGCTAGCTTATTTCACTCACTTTCAAAATAAATATTGCCACCGAAAACAAACTGATACATTGAAGCTAAAACAAACAAATAAAACCAGTAAAACATTAAAAATCCGTTGGTTGGGTCAATATGGAGTCACGGGGCACTTAGTTTGATACGGCGGGAGCAGTCATTGGTTCGTGACAATGGAAACGGAATATTTAGATTGATTGCATCGCTTAAGCATGTACACGAAATTGAGGAGGCCTACGTTCTTCAGGGATATTGCTTACGTTGTAAATAACATTGTTAACGATCAGCTTTCTATCAACAACTTTTGCACTCAAACCTCGCTCCTTTACTTGCAAGATCACTTTAATTAATACTTTCCTTTCTTGCTGTATCGCTCTTGCATAATCCTGGGTTACATTCTTTGATTGCACCTGACGTCACGGCGGCCATATTCGTGGAACGAACAATAGCGAAAAAGTCTTTTGGGAATTTGACTCTATTTTTGTGTAAATCTTGAGCTACATTTTTCTAGTGTTTTGGCACCAACATGGTCGTCTCATCAAGCGATTGAAATCAAAGAATATACGTCCTTTGCTCTCGATGAATCGTTCAACCTGTTTCTCGCTCTAAAAAGTGAGCCTCCATCTTTTCTGCTAAGGAAGCGTGCAATGATAATAATGATAATAATAATAATAATAATAATAATAATAATAATAATGGTTTTATTGGCAACATCTCTACGTAGTAGCTATTCATTTACCAATTAACTCTAAATCAAATCAAATCAAATCAAATCAAATGTTGTTTTTTTGGCAAGAGGGGAAAACCGGAGTACCCGGAGAAAAACCGGTTTTGGAGGCGTCTTCTGAGCGCAGTTTCCCAACACGATGAACTGCGTGGAAATGAATATCTTCAACATTGATGTTCATCTCATTTTCTATTATACCTTAGTATAATTCTACTAGTGTTCTATCACGAATGCCGTTCTCTGATTGGCTACGCTACTCGCTATCTATTCTGTGATAGATAGTGAGTAGCGATTGTCCATAAAATGGCGGCCTCTTCTTTGCGTTTTCGAAGTGTCTGTGTGGAAGATTTAGATAATTACTTGTTTAGTTTTGAACGACTAGTAGATTTATATAAAGCAATTAGATTATTTGCTCTCGATTTCTATGCGTGGTAGCTGATTTGGGCTGCGCCCTCATCAGCTATCACGCGATAGAAATCTCGAGCTCATAATCTAATTGTTAAATATATTACATCCATGCAATTTTCGTCACGTCGTTCAGGTAGACTCATAAATCGAAGGTTCTTACGCCTAGAGTAGTTCTCCAAAACGATAATTTTCTACTTTTCTTAATTTAGCCTTTATTTTAAATTTTCAATTTCCGCTTGTTGGCTGTCGATTTTCTTAAGGTTAACTTTGAGCAGGTCCAGCTGTTGGCGATGAGAGTCGAGTCTCTGTTGGCATGTTTTCTTGTAGTCGTTGTTGGTTTTCGCGTCTTCTTGAATATCGTTAGTTGAATCCCAAGCCGCCTCTTCTTCTTCTTCTTCTTCTTCTTCTTCTCCTTCTTCACACCCTCGAGTTCTTGCTTCATTTCGTGTCTCAAGACAGAGATTTCCGATGTCAGTTGTCCGAAATGTTCCTGCATTTGGTTGTCTAAACGGGAAAGTTTGTCCATAATTTGCTCAACGTGCTCCAGGTTAAAGGTCTCAGACTGTTCGTTGTCTTCCATCACAGTGCTCTTAGAGCGACGATTTCTTTTAAGCAATGGCGGCTGCTGTGAAGATGAACTTGATGACCTGTTTTTTCGCTCTTTTCTTTTATAGGCTAATCTGCCGTAAGGTTTTGGATTCGACTTTTCATGACAACGACATTGGGATACAATAGTTAAGCGAAAAATAAACGTTAGGCGAACTCCACAGATTTACGCAGCGACAGTGACAAGACGTACTGTAATTAATTTTAAATTTTAGTCCTGTAAACAGTATAGTTATTGTTAGTTCCATTCCTGTGTACGTGTGCAGCATTGTACTGTATTGTTTTGTGTGGTATTAATAAAGAAAACTTTGTCCTTCATAAAAGATCCCCTAAACGCTGGGCTTTAAGAATAACATCCATATTTCCGATAAATATCCACTCGATCGGGTGAAACTTATCCTTCGGTCACACTTTCGAGACCTTCTTATTTCAAACAACATACGCTTACAATTTCGGTGGGCATTTCTGAACACCCCTCGTAGAGTTGAGCAAGCGACCTCCTTCAATTTCTACTAGTATAAATTCATTTTCCTCGCCGTTGTCATTTCTCGGTTACTCTTCCTCTGAAGAATATTCTGGCTCCAGGATAAAACGCTGCATTAGTGGAATGGAAACATCAAAACTCAAAAGAACAACTAAATTGGCAAAGGATTTGGGGAGCTAGAGAACCGCAAAACGTCATCAATTCCATAGATCGTTGAGTATTCTAAGATGGCGACCACCGAAGAACTCGCAAGGCTAAAAGCACGAAATTCGAAGCCAATTTTCAGGAAAATAGTTGCGATCTATAAGATTTTAAAAATCGATCTGGGTTCTGCGGGACGTTTGGAGCAATTTGAGGTATTAATGTTATAATGCCATTTGTTCCCTTTAAGATTTTCATTACCTCACATGCAATTCTTACTTGCAACGAGTTCCACATGAACGCGTGAAGATTAAAGAGCACAGCAGACGGATAAGAGTTCCTTTACACGCTTCCCAAGGACACTTTTTGCTTTCAAAAGTTTCCTTTCACCACTACAGGCATTCGAAGAGTTGAAGAAATGACTGTCTAACGAGGAGACTTTGGGGTATTTTGACAAGGACGCCCCAATGCAAGTAATTTCTGATGCCAGCCAAGTTGGGCTCGAGGCAGTTTTGACTCAGATACACAAAGATGGTATGAGAATTGTCAGTTACGCAGACACAGAGCGGAGATATTCGCAGACGGACAAGGAGGCACTGGCACTCATATGGGCTTGTGAGCAGTTTCACCCCTACATTTATGGAACACCATTTGAACTTGTCACTGACCACGAGCCATTAGAGGTAATACGGCCCAAAATCATAACCATGCGCACGCATTGAGAGATGGGTCCTGACGATGCAGCTATACAAGTTTGAAGTGAGGTACCAACCAAGACCAAAGAACATAGCTGACTCATTATCAAGACTGGTGAGCAGTGAAGAGAGTGGAAGGAAAAATTTATCACAAGTGGAGGTATATGTACCATTTTTACCAGTGTCAGCAACACCCCGTGCAATGACGACTCGTGAGGTAGAAAAGGCATCGGCCGAAGATTAAGAACTCTCAGCAGTCACAAAGTGCATCGACGGAAAGCCATGGCATCAACAAACAGTACTTTCCATGTACTGGTTATTTGTGCACGATTAGACAGTTGATACTCAGGGGTGTGTGTGTGTGTGTGTGTGGGGGGGGGGGGGGGGGCAAGAATCGTCATCCCACAGAAACTCAGACCGAGAATGCTATCCCTCGCTCATGAATGCCATTTGGGTATCGTCGGAACTAAACAGAAGCTATGCAGCAGAGTATGGTGGCCTGGGATGGAGGAAGATGCTGATAAACACTGCAAAACCTGTTACGGGTGTCAATTGGTCAGTCGCCCCAGTCCCCCAGAACATATTAGAGCAAGATCACTACCAACCGGACCATAAAGAGATTTGGCTGTCGATCTCCTACGACCATTACCAACTGGAGAGTCCGTTCTGGTTGTAGCCGTTACTACGAAGTTGACATTCTAAGATCCCCAGTCACTTCCAAGATTATCTCAAGCCTAGAGGAAATATTCGCTAGAAACGCCCTACCAGAGAGTCTTAAATCAGATAATGGTCCACAGTTCATAGCGACAGAATTTGCAGAAAACATTGAGCAGCAGGGTATCAGAAAACACAAAGTTACAGCGAAATTGCCCCAGGCTAATGGCGAAGTGGAGCGACAAAACAGCTCCATGGTAAAATGGCTCAAGATTGCTCATTGCTGAGAAGAAGAATTGGAAGAGAGAACTGATCAGGTACCTCACAAGCTATCACATTCTGTCACACCCAACGACGAGGGTAAGCCCAGCTGAATTGCTTTTCGGCCGCAGAATGCGTACCAAGCTTCCAGAGCTAAGTGAAGTACATGTAGAACAAGAAGTCCATGATAGAGACAGCGAACAGAAGAGCAAGAGCAAAACCTATGCAGACACAAGGAGAGGTAGAACAGCTTCGATCATTCTTGATTTGATTTGACAAGGTGCAACAAACTCAGAAGTACTTCCGGGTGACCAGGTTCTGGTGCAGAAGGAGAAAAGGGACAAGCTCTCAACTCGGTTCAACCCGACCCCGTACACAGTCCTGAGCAAACACGGCAACAGGTTGGCTGTCCAATCCCGAAAAGGAGTCTAGTACTCACGCAGTACCTCACATGTCAAGAAACTACTACAGAACAGTGACACACCAAGTACACGGAGGGAAACAGTGTCAGAAACACAGAAGCAGGAGGACCCCACCCAAGAGCAAAGTGCAGGAACCAAGTGCTATTCAACCCAGAGTTCCAAGTACTGTTGAGCCATAAGTTCCAATTGCTCCTGAACCCGAAGTCCCAGTCAGGAGATCTAAGAGGCCCAGAGCGGCACAAAGTTATCTCGAGGACTACTATACTTTAACTCTCAAAGACAATCACAGTAGTAATGTGGGAGAAGCATTGAGACATGATCTTTATGAATGATATATGAAATGAACCATACATGAACTTCGTAAATGAAATCAAATGAAGAATGATCCTCGCAGTTGTGAACGCAATTTATGCAATTGCGAAAAGAAGCCTGAAAAAATTCAGGACTTCAACAGGGTTTGAACCCGTGACCTCGCGATTACTGGTACACATGAGCTCATTTGATTTCATTTACGCAGTTCATATATGGTTCATTTCATATATCATTCACAATCATTTCTTTCACGGGAACATATGAACCCACAATTGACCTGCTCCCAACGTCAGTGGCTTCATAGCTCAGTTGGTTAGAGCATCGCACATGATCTTTGTTGACATTAAGAGATGAATTTGAAAACTCAACCGTTATCCTAAAGAGGAGGGATGTAGTATTTCAAAACCTAGATCCCCTCGTTAGGGCAAGAACGCCTGACTGTTGTAGCGAGAGAGCACGAGCTGTGATGGTGGAATTAAATGTTTACAGTTTGCTTTAATCCCGTCGAATCCGTCCTTGTTTCCGACTAGCCCGGTCCACAACTCGCGAGAAGATTAAAGAGCACAGCAGACGGGCAAGAGTTCCTTTACACGCTCCCGGAAGATACTTTTCAGTTTCAAAAGTTCCGTTTCACCACGAAACAAAAGAGTTACTTACAGCGTCTGAAGCTGGGTATTGAAATCAAAAATTCCTGTGGGAAGTTCCTCCAGCTGGTTCTTATGCAAGTACCTACCAAGAATTAACGATCATTATGACCTGATTGTCTAAAATTTATTTATTATATCTGTCTCTATTAGCCGCAATTGAAATGATGAAATGATTACTTGTTCTTCACTGTTGTTGTTGTTGTTGTTTTCTTTGTTTGCTTTTTTTTTATTTTTTATTTTTTTTGCCTCAAGCTTAATAGTCAGAGATATAAATAAACAAACTACCGGCGCTATTCATGAAATTTTTTTTTATCTGTATGTTATCATTATAGCGGAGCTCCAATCTCCGAAGGCGCGCTCGCTGAACATCATAGTTAAGAAAATACGGTAACCCATGTGCTCGAGAAAATTTGGTTTTGGTCACCGTACGACCGCCCGACCGTACGTTCACCCCTCCATGTATGCCAAGTGAAAAGTCACACTCGAGATAAACTTGTTATTTTTTGCGCATTTTTGCACATATTATATTTACAGGAAATCGTTGGAAAAACAAACAAAAAACTGAAAACAATAAGAGAAGAAACTTATGATCTTTTCGCGAGGCAATGCCGGTAAAAAGAAAAAAAAACATCCACAGGAGCCTCAAACAAATGCTTAACGCAGCTGTGAAACTGGGGAACCTGCTTTACATTTTCGTAAGGCACACACAATAAAAAATATACAATTAACTCTCCATTTTAACAGAGGCAAGTGTCTCGGTTCGCCTCATGCTAGCTGCGGCTCTGATTAGTTCTTGAGTTTTTGTTTGTTTGTTTGTTTGTTTGAACCGGTAAGGATTAACGTTTGGATATTGTTGCTGGCTGTGTACGTGTCTGCGAGGGAACATTTTTTAAAAGCCTTAATTAACTTGATTGACGACAGAAACTTACGCTCGAGTGAAAATAAAAGCCGCTGAAATGCATGTGCACGTCTCAACATCTGACATAAAGTTGTCGAAAAGCTGTCAAAAATGTCAAAAGCCAGCGCGCTTCACGCGTCATTTGAAAAAGTTTTAGAGGTCTTCGTCGAAAGCGGCCTATATATTACCAACAATTAAGTTTCGCCGGCTATAAACAATTCTTAATTTGTTTGAACTGGTAAGAATCAGCGTTTGGATGTTAAAAACAGCGAAATGGGTCGAAAGGCTGGCTGGCTTTGATAAATTTTATAGTGGACTGGTCTTCGAAAGAAATGCTCTTTTGGTTTGGCAAGCGCTTTCTTCGTTAACTGGATGATGTTTAGCCACTAAGAAGCATTAATTGAAGATGGTCGGTTTGACCTCCTACCCTCCGGAAATTGCAAAAAAACAAAAACAAAAAAAAAAGGAAAAACAAAAAAAAAAAACGTCCAAATCGCCGGTAGAAAAAGAGTTAAATCTTTACACTACATTGTTAATTTCCTTGATAGTGCTATCAAAGAAATGCCCATTATTTTATTATCAAGTTGTTTGGTCTTGCACTTGGATACCTGAAATTGCATTCATTCTGAAGTGATAATCTGAATCACTATATAACTGATGTGATACTGATTCAAAGGAGCAATCAACAGGATTCTGCACCAATATCTACTGGCCCTAAACCATAACTAAGTAGCCTACAGTTGAACTGGGAAACAGACCTGCAGTCCTAAGGTATTGCTCGAAGTTTTAAGAATGTTTGATTTTAACAACAACAACATTTTATTTCGCTCTCGTACTTTACAAATTTAACGCATACACAGAAATTAACATATGAAAAATAAATAAGTACAATTATGGACTCTAAAGGCTTTAAAAATTTATAGATGCAAACTAGCGTTGTAGGTTCTTTTTTAGACAAAGTATTTAAGATTATTAAAAAAAACCACCTCAATATTTTTATTCTGCTTTTTTAACAATTCCAACCACAATTTACTCAATAGAAGGCTTGTTTTTACGAGGGGAAGGGGTGAGGGGGTCCAAATCCATAAAAGGGGGTTCATATATGCTAGCAGTTCTGGACTAGGCGACTAGGGGGTCCCTAGTCCAAATCTGAGCCACAAGCAGATCTTGACCGGAGGATGCAAATCCGCGGGGGGTCCAAATCCGCTGTGCCACTGGCTCAGATCACCTTTCCATACTATTTCTTACAGCATTGCATCTGTAGCATGAGTGAGGTCAGATGGGTGATATGACAAGCAGACTATATGTAAATGCCAGTCAAAAAGAATGATTTTGGAGCTCCGCTTTTAGGCTTGGCTAAATATATATATTACTAATTTTGCGATGGAAATCATACTCTGAAAGCTGCAACCACTATAAGCTTAGCAAAGAAAAGCCTTTTTCACAGTGGGATCTTTCAATGCTTCCCTGACCAATATGTGTGGGCGAATCGTTCAATTATTCTAGCCTGAGTATCAGGCCCTCCGAGTATCAGAGAAGGAAGGGAGAAGGGAAACGGAAGGAGGGCCAGACACAAACCCATTGACCGGCTCATGTTCAACGTCCAGAGTCTGGATGTTACGCTAATTGGCCAAAAGACAATAAAACACACCACGTGAGTCATACCGGAAGTCAAGCTTCCAGTGGAAGGTTACTCAGACGCCATATTGAATTTTACTCTCAGTCAAAACTCTTTGGTTCGCGCTTTCAGGAGTTCCCTGTAGCACTTGTTGTCGGTTTAGGCATAAAAGCTATGAACGAGAGGGAGTTTGAAGACGCCCCTGCAGATGCCATGCAATTTTCCCTGGTATTTAGATAAACCAAGAGCAGAAAGCGTGCCTGAAAAGCCTCGCCGTCGAACGCAAGGATGTCTTGGGAATTCTACCAAATGGATACGGCAAAAGTCTAATTTATCAGTTACTGCTTCGCCAAAAGACCTTAAAGGTATTGTTGTCAGCTCACTTGAGCTGATTCGAAAGCAACAAGCTCAGCAGGAATAAAGCTTTTTTCAAATTAATGTACAGGTGTGCGGGTGATGCGCTTTAACGACCCGCTGTGGCTAAAATGTTTACTAGTGGCGCGAAGGGAAAGCTCTCGTTTGTTTGAAGGCTAATCTGAAAATCATTTCAAAATATGAAAACTAGATGTTTTAAGCACTCTTTAGATAGGAAGATTATTTGGATCCGATTAACAGAAGCGAAGATATTAATTTTCACGGCTAAGGTTAATTTCGCAACGTCCATTGTGAAAAATGCGGATCTCCTCTCTGATACGGTAACAGATATTATTAACAGCTCTTTTGCTGAAAGACGCCTACCACCTTCTTGGAAATCTGCTGATACCGAGCCGATCCCAAAGCAGAAACCAATCAAGGACGTAAATAAACATCTGCGCCCCATCTCGTTAACGCCCGTTCTCTCTAAGGTGGCGGAGGAGTTTGTTGTTGCGGATCACTTGCGACCATCAATTCTCAAGAAAATCGGAGACAACCAATTTGGGGATATCCCAGACTCCTCAACAGCAACGCATGCGCTAATCAGTATGGTGCACTCCTGGACCAAACACACGGATGGTTCAGGATCCACCGTCAGGGTCGTCTTATTCGATTACCGGAAGGCTTTCGACTTGATAGACCACGCGCTTCTCGTTGGGAAACTGCTGGCCCTGGACATGCCGATTGACGTATCGTATTGGATCATCGATTTCCTTACAGACCGCACGCAGAGAGTCAAGTTGGGAGAAGATTGCTTGTCTAAATGGAGGAATGTACCAGCAGGGGTACCACAGGGAACCAAGCTCGGGCCGTGGCTGTTTATTCTTATGATTAATGACATCAACACCAGTAACACGGAACTGTGGAAATACGTGGACTACACAACTATTGCCGACTGTGTTGACAAGAAGGAAGTTAGCCGTATCCAATCTGATGTGGAGGAATTGATCGCTAAGTCCAACCAAAACAAGTTCCAGCTAAAAGAGTCGAAGTGTAAGGAACTACCGATTTCGTTCGCTAAATCAGCCGTGGACTTTGCTCCCATTGTCATCAACGGGAAAGCAATAGAGGTAGCATCCACTGTTAAGTTGTTAGGTCTAAATAAATCATCTGATCTCCGCTGGAACTGTCATGGTGCTGAAATAAGTAAAAAAGTAGCGAGCCGGTTATATTTTCTTAAACAACTGAAGAGAGCGAATATTCCCGCCAAAGATTTGCTAATCTTTTATTTGACCTGTATACGCCCAGTAAGGGAATACGCATGCCCGGTGTTTCACAACGCGCTTCCCGCATATTTATCCTCTGAGCTAGAACAGCTACAGAAGCGCGCCTTGCGAATTATCTTTCCGTTTGTTCCATATAGCGACTCATTACATCAAGCCAACTTGGAGTCGCTCTCTCAACGCAGGCAGTCTATCACAACTAAGCATTTTGATTCCATCACTTGTAACCCAGATCATAAATTGCATGAGCTCTTGCCACCTCGTAACATTCGTGAATTCAATTTAAGACGAAAGAGGAATCTCCCTGGCTAAGACGAAGAGATTTACGAACACATTTTATATATAGTAATTGTGATTAAATTTTTAGCTATATGTATAGGTGTATATAGGGATATGTGTATATTTTTCTTATATTTCTCTTACTTTTTATTAGATTTTATTATTGTAGCAATTAATCTAATTCAGCCTTTGGCTGCGATTTTGATCAGAATAATCTATCTATCTATCTATCTATCTATCTATCTATCTATCTATCTATTCATCTATCTATCTATCTATCTATCTATCTATCTATCTCAAATAACTCCGTGACAACCAAACTCACATCCTCGTATGCAAGTTGTGTTTTTGTCATTTCGTGTTATCAAAAATAGTCCATAACCGCCATGGCTCTAGTTTATTTTGGTATGTAACTTTTCTCTTTTACTGCAACAATGCAGGAATAAAGTTTTTCTGAACATATTTTACTCCTGTGCGGGTCACGGATTTTATCCAGCCGTTGTGGCTAAAATTTATTAGTAGCGCGAAGAGAAATCTCTCTTTTGTTTGAAGACCAATCTCAAAATGATTTCGGAATATGAAAACTAGACGTCTTAAGCTTGCTATAGATAGGAAAATTATTTGGATCCGATAAACAGAAGCGAAGATATTAATTTTCATGGCTAAGGTAAATTTGGCAACTTCTATTGTGAAAAAACTCCTTTCGTGACAACCAAACTCACACCCTCCACTGCTTATTTGATCATTGACGGCCGAATACTTGTCACCAGAGGTTTGTTGCCAAAGAGTAGGTTTTTGGACGAAGACCTTCGCTCAAGTCCTTGGGAATGCTCTGTGTTTTCAGTAGTCGTATTATTATTGCCTGCCTTTTGACGCTTGGCTGTAGGAGTGATTCCTGTTGGCGATCGCTGGTGCTGCTGTACAACGCGATTCTTTACTTTCTCTAACTTCTCTGGCGTTTTAGGACGAGTACATGAATTTCCTTCGGAGGGTTCACTGCCCGAACTATCGATGAACGCCTGTTGAAGCTCAGTAAACAGCTTGTAACAACTCACAATCTTCCATGCGCACTTTTTACAAACTGAACTTCGGCAGTCTTGGGCGACAACAATTCCTATATCACGTAATAAATCATCAATAACAACAGGCTTGCCGTTTAAAGCATTGGAAAACTCCTTGTTAAAGGCCTCAGAAAAAAAAACACTGTACAAACAAAAAAACCGTTTTCTTTTCGTACATTTTCACGACATAATTCGCAGAAACTCTGGCCCGAGGCAATCCTATCTCCGCGAGGCGATCATAGGAAACGCTCTCAGAGGGCGCGCTTTTTCCTTTGACACATGTCAGTTATCGGAAGTGATTTTGATTGGGTAATGATAACACATGCTGTGTGGGGGTGGAAGGTTTCTGTGACGCTGTTTGTGTCAGGCCCTCCTTCCATTTCCCCACTCCTTTCCCTCTCGGATACTCGGAGGGCCTGATACTCAGGCTAAATTATTCAAACTCATTCTATTTCTTTATGAAGCTACTTTCTATTTCTCGTTACCATTTTTATCAAAAAATGTTTGATATCAACACCTAAGATATTCATGAATAACAAATATATCTGTAACTTACGCTCCTGCAGATATCGGTTAGTCTCAGAATACCGTAAATGATCTAATAAACGCCCAGGACGTCTATTAAATTTTAAGGGCCTGGGGGGTGGCGTTAACTAGATATGCGGCGTTTATTAGAGAGAGGCGTTTATCTTACTTAAACTCGCTGACAAAATTTGTGGGAAACGAAAACGTGAAGTGGGTCTCGTCGTTCCTTGATGTTACCGAGCGAGGACAAACCGATCGAAAGTGTCTGACATATCGAGTACAGAAATTAAGAAAATGAAAGAGCACTATACCTATTTGGAACTTGAGATTGAACAAGACGCAATTGTATTGCTAACCACGCAAGCAAGAAACTAAATATATTGCGTGATTTTTCTCTATGGAGTGTTTCTTTGGTTTATGAGGCGATTCTATTACTCACGAAGGATTTATCAGAGTGGAGCTTTACTCCTCAGAGGGAGCGTTTATTAGATACAAGGCGCATTTTTGAGAGTGGGCGTTTATTAGATCATTTACGCAACCCATTTTACAATTGCATGCTCAGCGAACTCGCCGATAAATCGAAACGAGGCAAGCGATGACCTTGTTTTGACATTGCTTTCCTCGTTTAAATAATGTTCTTATACTAAGTAGTCCACATTTGGACAAGAAAGACAAAGGTTTTTCTCATAACAAGGTCACCTTCAGCCTCACTTCCACTCAAAGGACAGGTCACTGAACACACTACTGTAAAATGGGATATCAGGTGCGTGTGTCTCGAAAGTATCCTTGACAGAACGGGAACTCCTTTGTATACGTATTATTTACCTTAATAAAGCTACAATACTATATTGTATATAATGCAGTTCCTGCAACATCCCTATGAAAGCGACATCTGCCGCACACTCTGATATGAAAATGAGTTTCGGTCACACCCATATAAAACATGGGTCTTTGGGGCATGGGCCTATTCCTTATTTGCATCGCGGTAAGTAAACATGTATGCAAAGGAGTTTGCAACGTCAGATAAGGAATAGACCCACGCCCCTTCTGACTCGGTCGTGTACCAAATGATGCTCAGTTTATCGTAAGGTTTAAAGGCCATAAAAAAAGTAAAAAAATCGTAAATAAAGGATAATAAATGTTTTTGGAATAGATGCCAAAGTTTTATATTAGCGGAAAAAAAGGTTTGGGGTTGTGTAAGGGTTATTTACCTGGAACGAGGGGGTTTGTAATATATTCACCTAGGACCAGGTGAATGTATCACATATCCCCGAAGGACAGGTACATAACATGCTTCTTTGTCACTTGGTGAGGTTTTCTACAATAAAACAATTATAAATTCTCTCGAGGGAGATGCTACAACATGTGAACGATTAGTATACACTAAGTTCTCGAGAACGTTAAACCTCTGCTCAATCTACTAGGCCTCTTAACAGTTAATAATATTTCTCGTCAACAAGTCTCAAAATTCGTGCATTCAGGGCATAAAAGATGTCTTCCTGAACTATTCGACAACATGTTTTAATATGCTTGTAATAGACATCGCTACAACACGACACATACAGCTCAGATGAAATCTCTATAAGCCCGAGCGTACGAACTAACGTTGGCAAACAATCAATCTCTTTTATGGCTTCCAACTTAATTAAAAAACTCAAAAGTGTTCACATTTGCTAAGAAAATTAAACGTTATCTACTCTCTGAAAAACAAATAAAATAAACTTTCGTTTTACTGATGAAGCAACATATTTCACGTATTGTACATTATCGCCAGGTTGTCTTTTTGTCAGTCGTTTGACGTGTTGTGCGTGTGTGCGTGTGTTTTTGTGTGTGTAGGTGCAATCGTTTAGCTGTAATAACCTCCTATATAGAGAGATTGTATTTCTTCAACGTGCATTAGTGAAATAAAAAACGGAGGAAGGGAAAAAAGCATACTTCATGTAAATAAGTTCTTTCTTCTTTGCATTCCTTTTTATTTTATTTTACTTGCTACTTAGGACCAAATTGTTCAGGGAGCTAACAAGGAAATCAACTGGTTCATTTAGTTTAATAGCTTGTCCATTGTTTTATTGAATTTAATTAATCATATATTGTAAATTTACTAGATTGTATTTAAAAAAGGGTACACTGACAAAAGCATAATTATTATTAAGGCAGCTTTTCCGGCTCTTTGGAAGCTCCTTCTCGGCAGTTGGATTTTCTTTGTGAATGGGATAAGTGAGAAACACAGCCAGGATGCTGTCTAGGATTTCTTTGACTTTAATACTCCTAGAGAAAATGATTTATTGCTTGAAGGGCCACCTGTTTTCAATGTCGTTGCAGCGAGTAAGCCCCACGAAGACCTTATGTGTGAAATCTCGTCCTTTAATTACTAGCTGCCTCGATGTTTCAGGATGAATACAACGCCTAACGCTAACACAAAATAGCTTCAGAATGTGTGAGAACGGGAAACTGGAGTGGGTGTAATGTGTCTGCCTACTTGCAAGTGAAGAATGAATTGTGTACGTTTGGTCAGCTGCTGCTGCGTGGTTCCAGGCTGGTAATTCCCAAGGTGCTGAGAGAGCGTGTTTTGGAGTTAGCCCACGAGGGGCATCAGGGCATTGTTAAAATGAAATGCAGACTACGTAGTAAGGTTTGGTGGCCCAAGATGGATGCAGATGCGGAGAAATTGTGCAAGAGCTGTCATGGTTGCCAAGTTGTCAGCGAATATGCTGCCCCGGAACCTATGGCACGATCCTTCCCACCAAGCGGGCCGTGGCAAGATTGCGCCGCAGACATATTAGGCCCTCTACCTTCTGGAGAGAATCTGCTTGTTGTGGTAGATTATTATAGCCGATAGATTGAAGTAGTTATCCTGAAGTCAACTACAAGTGCCAAGATAATCGATAGCCTTAAGCCAATATTTTCTCGATTTGGAGTGCCCTATACACCCAAACCCGATAACAGCTGTAGCCTCCTATATTTTAGCGGACATCAGGAAACAAGGGACGCTGTTCTCAGCTACAGCATGGACATAGTCGCAATGTTCTCCATCATCACCACAGAACTTGTAATTTAGCCTGCACAAAGTGTCTACAATGTTGGTTCTGCCTGGCCTGTAGACAACCTTGAAGTCATAAGCCTGCAAGCGAAGGACCCACCGTTTCACATGGGCTGAAGCTCTCGACTTTGGTGAGTAAAGGTACTCCAGTGGCTTGTGATTGGTTTCTAGTTCGAATTCTCTTCCAAAAAAATACATGTTAAAGTGTTCGCAAGCCCACACAAGAGAGAGGGCCTCTTTTTCGATCCGTTTAGCTGTGGCGCCTTTCTACATCTGTCAGCCGTCTTAAGGCATAAGCAGTCACTCTCCACACACTGCCCTGCAACTGGGTTAACACTGCTCCAAGACCCGCAGGGGATGCATCTGCAACAATTCTTGTTCTGCCACCTACATGGAAGTAAGCCAGAGCATTTGCACTCGTGGTCAGTTCCTTTAACTTCTCAAATTCAGCCTGCTGTTCCGGGTGCCACTTGAATTCTGCATTTTTATGAGTTAGTCTCTGGATTGGTTCCGCGACAGATGACAAGTCAGCGACAAACTTAGACACAAACTAAAGAAGACCTAGGAAAGAGCTTGCTTCGCTGGCATTCTGTGGTAGGTCTGCGTGTACGATTGCTGCAATTTTCTCTTCACTAGGTTTCGCACCATTCTGTGTTACTTCATGCCCAAAGAATGTCAATCTTGGTAGTCTGAACTCATACTTGCTTTCGTTCAACGTCAAACCAGCCGTCTTCAACCGATCAGGTGCAGCAAAAAGCCTCTCATGAAATCCCCACTTCCGATCCACTCGACTGAACACTGTACTATCATTTAGGTCTTGGAGAACTTCTTCAACTGTCGGGATGGGCTGACGCTCTCTGATAATCGCCTGATTTGCACGTCTCATATCAACAAAAACTCTAACGTCTCCATCAGGTTTGGGTACGACGACAATGGTGAAACCCACCCAGTTGGCCCCTCAGGTACCTCTTCTATTATTCCACTTCCCAATAATTCATGTAGCTTTCTCTCCACTTTCTCCGTTACAGCAAATGGGATCTTTCGTACAGGTTGTGCCACCGGCTTCACAGAGTTTTCGATGTTCAGCTTCAACTCATAACCCTTAAAGGAGCACTGTCACGATGTTTTGGGTCATTATTACCTTTTTTAAAAATTTAGCCTAAATTTTTTCAAAAGGTAATCTCTGATGTACTCATCCTTCCGCTCAAGGAAGTCAAAAAGTTAATCTCTGATGTACTCATCCTTCCGCCCAAGGAAGTCACACGAGGCTGCACGTTGTCTCAACCGACAGACAAATTGATCAACAGTCTCTTCACTACTTTGGCCGATTTGCCTGAATACGTGTCTTTCGAAAGGCACGTTGCACTTAGGGATAAAGTAATCATCTAATACCTTTAAAGTGGCGGCGTAGGCCTTGTCCTTACCGTCAGACACAAGGGTAAAGAAAACTTCTTGTACCTCGAGGCCGGCCGTGTGAAGTAGAAGACCTCGTTTCTGCGTGTCAATCGTGATTCTTTTCCCCAGCACGTACAACTGAAAACCCCTTTTCCATTTTTTTCCAACGCTGTGAAATGGAATGCGCATCTCCTTTAGCTTGAAAAGGCTGTAATCTCCTAAATTGTACACCCACAGGGGTCAAAACTTCACTGCTACTGGCGGCACTCGCCTAACTTCCCGCTTCGCTCGAACCTCGGGGCATCACAATAACCTATGCCTCCACAAAATACAAAGCCCACTTGAAACTACAACGAAGGTGTTCTCCACCATTCCATCCTCATCACCAGATGTGAAATCTCGTCCTTTAATGGCTACCTGCGTCGATGTTACAGCATAAACACAACGCCTAACGCTAACACAACATGGGTTTCCTGAACACTTACACTTTTTACAACGAACCCCGCTATGCACCCTGGAAACCCTGAAATAGTTTCCGGTAAACTTCCGGTCTAATACAGTGTACACTACAGTTATGGAAGAGCGAAAGTGGAAAAAACGCGGTATTCAAGTCGTTACCAACAAAGATGTTACTAAACGAATCAGTGAGTGAATACCAGCTAACACATGAAAGACCACCGCGTGGTCGGCAACTGTTTGGATTGACTGGGCAAACGAAAGGAATTCGAGTCCTCTTGGCCATGGCCAAACTGAAGGCGATGATTTTGTCGTAATGTCCGAGGCCAATCTTCTGTTTTCAGTGTGCGACTTCGAACTTTGCTTTGGCTTGAATTTTGACATTTCGTCTTTGTCTGTATTTCTTTGTTTCTTCTTTAGAGTTAACAAGTAATGAGAGACTAAGTGAAGGGGAATATGTTTGGGGGAATTTGACGAGGGGAATATGGTGAGGGAAATATGAGCAGGGGAATATGATGAGGGGAATATGAGCAGGGGAAATATATATTAAATTGTATTCCTATTGTTATCAGCTATTGTTTCATCCCCGAATTCCCCTGTTACAATCAAAGCCGCCACCAACTTTTCAGACAGTGAATAACGATCAGAGGTTATGTAATCTATTCCCTTGGAAAGAATAAAGAAAAACCACGAGCCAGCTAACAGATAAGGGCACTTTAAGGCAGGGGCGGGCAATGAAGAAATATTGGCTTATGAGGACTTTGAACATGGCTACCAATCTTTATAAGCAATGAAAACGTAAAGCTTGTGGGATGTGGCTGGAGTGACAGGGATACTTCACAAAGTAATGTGATCAAGTAAGCTGAAGCAACTCTAAAGGCACTAAGGCCACAAGGTAGCGGGCATTACCCCTAAAATCTACCAAAGCAAAGATTGAGCCTAAGCATTAGCAGCCATGGTCAGCTGTTTCGGCCTTGTTAGGCCTCATTAGCATGGCATAGCTAATACTCAGGCTCAAGTACCCCCAAGTTGTTACCTTTATAGTGCTACAAAGCAAATGACCAATCATTGTTGTACAAGTTATTAATTTAAAGTTTTATATAATAGGTTACCATGGGGGTGTTTTTAGCAGTTAAAGTGTTGGTATGGTAACCTACTACATCGGGAAGAATTTTAAAAACTCCCTCACCAGTTATTGGACATTTTTTGGGCACCGCTATTAAGGGAATAACGGATAAGGTTGGTACGGTAATACTCCATTAAAATAAAAAAGCTGGAAACCGACGTGAGCCACTTTAAGGTTAATGCATTCGAAAGCGGCAATGCTTACACTAATCATAGGAGCGTTTTGAAACCGAATATCGTTGACGGCTAACAAGAATCACAGAATGCGATCGGTGAATTAGATCTGAGTAAAAAGCTGCCAGATTTTGACAATCGTTTGAACATGAGAATGCTATACCGTTCTTTCCACGTTCAGATTGAAAAACCGCCTGGAAATGAATTAATAAGAAAGAGAAAATATTACTTACAGTTTCTGCAGCTGAGTATTGTAATCAAAAACGGCAGAGGGTAGTTCCCTCAGTTGGTTGCTGTCCAAGGCCCTATCAATGATAAAAATCAAGGGACTCTCTGAGCCAGGTCGTGAATGTGGTATTAGATTAGCTGGAGGTTCCTGAAGGCTGATAGGCAAGAATTGGCCAAACGCTTGACTGTTAGCTGAGAAATGCTTATGTTTTAGCTGTGCACAGCTTAGAATGAGATGTGTCAAAGTTAAGTGACAGCTGAAACATGGCTTGTTTCCTTCTCCTGGTGCAAAAACAACAAACAAACAAACAAACAACAACAATATTCTATCTGAATTTTCTGCTACATCTGGTTGCTGCAACAGTATACCTGTATCCTTTGAAGGGCGTTCATCAACTTCACACCAGCCATTGATATCATCATTTTCCTTGGTTTTATTGGTAATAATAATAATAATAATAATAATAATAATAATAATAATAATAACTTTATTTCTATAGCGGTATATACAAAAAGCTCTATATTGCTTAACAATCAAAAATTAAAAACTAGGCAGAAGAAAAGATTAACCTCAATGCTAAAAAAGATAAATACACAAGGTATTTATTTATAAGTAGCTCTGAAAAGATGCGTCTTTAGTCTGTTCTTAAAAACAGAAACCGACGGACTAAGCTTAATGTCCATGGGTAAGGCATTCCGTAGCCCAGGGCTGCTACCGAAAAAGCCCTGTCTCCATAAGTTCTCAGCAGTGAAAATGTTGTTTTGGCAATTCTATTTTTTATCCTTTGTACGAATTTCAAAAGTTCGCTAATCAACACTTGGTGTGTCAGGGTTTTGAAAAAATTCACTCCACCCTTCGTGGGCACTAGATTGCAAACTATAATAAAGTTTCGATATAACACGCGCTCCAATTTGGTTAAAACAGCGTGCCTTATGAGAGTACAGATGCACGGGCAGCTACGGTGTCGCGCCATGGACCCAAATGAAAATCTGAATTTTTCCCTCGGTTTTTATTTTGATTCAGACGTCTTGTACGACCTAGAAAATGAGTATGAAAACGAGCAGTTAGCCTCAATGGATTTAGAAGATGTTTCTGCGAGTGATACCACAAATAACAGCATTAAAAGTTATAGATTAATGTCGAGCGTGTTTTCAGAAGTTGCTGAGATTGTCCGCGTCATGTAGCGACGAGGGCAATTTCAGCAACTTCTGAAAACACAGTGGTTTACGAGGACTCATTCCAATTACGTGTTAATAAAATAAGGGCAAAATTTTCTTAACATTGCTAAGGCACGTCGAAAAACAGTCAGCCAAGTGGAGTAAAATCACTCGTTCGCTCGCAAAGCAAACGAAAAAAACAGTTCAACTAAGCTCAAGCTAATTTCTTAATTTGCGTCCAAAACGAGTGTAGATGATTACTATTTACATCCAGTCGAGAGATAAATACGAGTTTCAGTCCTGAACAAAAGTAGCAACAATTAAACCAATGTTCAAAGCTGAAATTTATTTAATTCACCTGTCGTTGTAGAGGTTTCCATCACTTGAAAAGAAACATCCACTTAAAAACACGCATCGGTAAACATTGCAAACGGATTGTCCAAAGAAAGAACTTCGTCTTCCAAGTTTGAGCTACTCGTTCCTCCAGTTAACGGTAAACTGTTCTGTGACCCTTTTTGGTGAGCTGCATGATGCCGTGGAATCATCATTTTGTTTTTCAACCACACAATCCCGCTACGCCGGGGGCCATGCAAGACGATCCAAGTTTTAAGCTTTTCACGAGTAAAATCTTTTACACTTTCATTTCAAACTCGAAAATTCACCTTCCTGAGTATCTTTCAAAACTAGCTCTTGATCATTACGCCTTTTTTAGCGAATGCATGAGTCAAAATTCCGCCGAATTTCACTGAACAATTTGCTTTTTGATCGCGATTTTAGACTAAAAAAACAACTTGCACTTTGATGGTTTCTGAACTTTGATTGTTTGACATTTTGACAGCTTTGGTCGTGTTTAACCAATGAAATGTTTTAAGCCATTCTAACAAGGATTGTGATTGGTCTGTTCCAGCGTGCCTTATGAGAGTACAAATGCACGGCTGACGGCACTCGTAGGATTTGGAAAATAAAGGTTTCCGAAAATTGTAGCCGAATGCGTGAGGAAATTAAGAAATTCTTTATTATAAAACAAATAAAACAGCCTTAACCGTGCTTTGTTCTGAAGTAGTTAAAAGCACTCGCCTACGGCTCGTGCTTCTTTCTACTTCTTTCGTGCTCTCGTCACTTCCTTGCGTGCCTTATAACAGAACAAAGCACGGTTAAGGCTTTTTTATTTGCTAACTATTGTTGTATACCCATGCATTTTGCACTTATATGCCTTAACTATCAATAGATCACTTGGGTCTACAAGATGGATTTATCAATTTTTTTTAGAGGTCAGTGATAATTAACCTAATGCTCAATGCAACCAGACATCCTACAAGGTTAAAAAAAACACTCCTTTGGCCAACGATAATTTTCAATTAAAATGCACCTCCAGGGATTCAAATTCCCCCCCCCCCCCTGCCTCTCCACACCACTTGAAATAATAAAAATTAAACATTCGCACTGAAATTTGATCCTGTTCAGCAGATGGGTGAACTTGATATGCGTTATGAGGATTTCAGGTTGTTTACGTAGCTCGTGTTATTACGAAATTCGTGAATTAAGACACAGAAAAAAAACAGACAATAATCCTTCCTAAATGATTTTTTTTTTTTCAGGAAAGTCTCTTCTATACGCTTCAACAACAACGCGTTCAATTTTCGCCACGAGTAAATCTACGCGAAGGCGAAGCAAGCCAGCGAATTTCGAGTTATGCCTGGTTTTCACTAGCGACGCAAGCACAAGCGCAAACATAAGCGCAAGCACGATAGCGCTTGTTTCACCATGAAAACGGGCTTAACGCAAGCATAAGCATAAGCGCAAGCACAAGCGCAATGATCAATTTTTTTCCTTTTCCTTGTGCTTGCGCTTATGCTTGCGTTCGCTTGCGTGGTGTGAAAACAACATTCGTTTTCACTTGGCATAAGCTACTTTTGCTTGTGCTTGTGCTTGCGCTTGCGTCGCTAGTGAAAACCAGGCTATAATCTTACTTTGAAGCACAATTTGTTGACTAGAACTGACCTTCTTTTTTCGCAACTGAATTCGCTAACGTTCCTTGTAATACAGCAAATCGGCCAATTAAAGATAAAACACGGTAAAAAAAATCACATGCAAACCTGTAATGTTTCGCAAAGTGGATTCCCTTAAGTGCTTTCGTAGAACGTGATGATTGTGATGATTCGCAGTGATTCGCGTAGCACCAAAACCACATTCTTTCTTCTAAAAAGGATTTCTTCGCTATGAACTAACTGAATTTTAATGTTTGAGCTGTCGAGTTTCCCTTAGAACTTGTTCTTTCGATTTCCAGTTTTAAAGACCTGTGTTTTCCTTCAGAGAACAACACACTGCTATCTCGAATATTCAATGTAAAATAAACGGCAGCCATTTTGAACACATAGCAAATCGTGTGAGAAAATGACCAGGTTACCCAGGGAGTTTACACCAAAATATAACCTTATTTTTCCAGCACACAGCTATAAGTCGTCCATTGCGGTTGCGCGCAGTCAAGACTTAAAAATGAGCTTGATGATGACTATCATTGGAAATATATTTTACCTTAGATCTGTCCTTATTACTGACTGAACACTCGTATTAGCTAAGTGTTACTTTAACGGAAAGGGAAAAAATGAAAGGGTGTCGCTGCTCTGTTCAAAATACCCACACGACAATAGTAGAGACAAAATAAAATCTATCATAGCGTGTTTATTGTCTTCTCATTTCCTTTGCAATAGTGTTTATTGTTTCATTTCAATTGCTGGCGTGCATTGACTAAATGAACAAGAACGACCTTTAATTGCTATATTTTTCTTGCTTAACCCATTGGCACCCGTGCCGGCCAAAACCGGTCTCGCAGAACCACGTCCCTTGTACCGCTTGTGACATCATCACTTTTAATGCTCATGGACAACTTTTACATGTAGCATGTGTGGGGGGAAGAGATCGTTCGAACCATACTCAAATGTGCACGATTTCGTCAAACAGACTGGAGAAACCGCCAAAAAAAAAAAAAAAAAAACCAGTGACGTTGAGCCGAAAATTTGAATGAAAATCTTGTTCTAATACCCACCTGCACTTCCTCCCACCTAATCCTATGATCATAAAAGTTTCCCACAAATCTTTTCTCACCAAAAGGAAGCCCAGAAAATGCCCACCAAGAGAAAAAGAAAGCGAGGCAAGAAAAGCAAAAGAAAAAGGAAGGAGAGAAAGCAAAAGGTTGAAGGAGAGGAGGCGAAATTTTGTTTTTGCGCGTGCCCGATCTTGGAAATCTAATATTAAGTATCAGGAACAGAAAGGCGCGATCAACTCCCCTAGCAGACAAAGATTTGGGCAGTTTTGGTTCTTTTTGGCTAGAATCTGGCCAGAAAACGGCTCAAAGAGCTTCAAAAGGTGTTCCTTAGCAAAATGCTCGGTAGTCAATGGGTTAAGCAAAGGATACAGTTTTCTGAAAAAATCAACCTTTCAGCATAAAACAACCCAATTTGCCCATAAAATGCCAAATCGAGTGGGAAAAACGAAAAAACCTTTTTAGCATTTTTTATTAAGGTGGCTCAAAATGGTTTCGTTACTTTTTAAACACCATCTGTTTCATGGATCGATAGTCCCACAATTTTTCGTTTGTTTCCTTGAACATGGTGTCAAAACATTTCCCAATTATTTCTCAACAAACTGCGATCACCTTTTTGACATATAAGGTTACCATAGCAACATTGCAGCCGCTTAGAAACACCCTTAATTTCTGCTTTATGTGCCTATAACTCAAGAACGAGTCGGATGACCCCCATTTTCTGTTGTTGAATCGCAATCAGCATTTTATTTATTTTATTTTTTTATTAGCTTCGCCAGAGACCTGGCAGGGACACTACAACAGCTTACGCCAATTACTGTAGCCCCGTAACTGCAAATCTCTCCCCCATAACCACATTCGAGTAGAGACAGTCCACCACACCGGGGACTAAGTCCCCTACTAAGTCCCCTACTAAGTCCCCTACTCTTTTCGAACAGTGCGTGGGTTCTTTAACGTCCCACAGAATCAATTATGAAGAGTTGTGAGACGGGGCCTACGGTTTATCGTCCTTATCCGAGAAGACTAGAAAGTCTAACCATTTGTCATTACAAAGGCAGCAATTTCTCCTCAATTATTTAAAGACCCTGAGTGTTGGTCCGGCCGGGGTTTGAACCCGCGACCTCCCGCACGGTAGTCCGGCGTTTTACCAACTGAGCTAACCGGTCGGCGGTTAAGAGAGCATATGAAAATTCATCTTTCCGTTAAATAAAAAAAAAAATACGGTACATAGGGTTCAGATCCACCTTAATTTTAAAGTAGGAAAATTTGCTGATATTACGTTTAAGAAAGCAAACGAAAAATTGTGGGAGTATCGATCCACACCTTAAGGTCGCGCAGGACACGTGCCAATGAATAAATACATTGAGTCAAATTTTGGGGATAGGTGTCTCATTTTCAAGCTTCTAGTCTCTAAATTGTGAGAGTCGATTCTGCTGAAGTTTGACAGGGGTCTTGATGGATGATGGAATTACACCTTGGTTGTCGTTTCATAGGTTGCTAAAGTTAGAACTGGCAAAAAGCAAGGTTTGTGTAAGAGTTTTCTAAATGAGAAGCGCAGTAAAGTAAAAGGTTTTATTAATTCGTGATAAAGGGTAGCCTCTTCTGTGATGTGACAGAATCAGATGTCTCAAATTCAAGACTCGGTGAATGTTATTTGCTTCAATAGGAGTACAACTGTGCAGCTGTTCTTTGTGAAGTTTGTTTTTGTAATTTTGCTTAAACTTGCTTTGAATGCAGCTTTGATTTTCAAGAAACTACTAAGATTTATTGGAACTCTTAGGGCGCTTTCCAATTACCAGCACTAGCCTCTCAGACCAGTCTGTATACCAGTCCCTCTAATTCCTTCCTAAAGACACATATGATTTTCAAAATGTACAAGTTTAGGCACTTTTCTGAGTCAAACTTTCAAAATAGCGAGTTTTATTCACAAATTGGTCTTTTTGGCCCTATAGTTCTGACGAATGGAAAGTACACTTAGTGTGTGTGTGTGTGTGTGTGTGTGTGTTGTTTTGTTTTGTCATGACAACACTCCTCTTGGACTTTCTTTCACTTTTGTTTCCTTTTATCGCAACTACTACTTTAGAAAATATCAACTTTATAGTTAAGAAGTTTGGTTTTGTTTTCTTAGTGATGATTTCTACAAGAAACTCAAATGTGTGACTGCTGTAAATTAATTTGTCTTCATCATTGGAAAAACATTAGTGGGAGATAAATGTCTCAAAATTAGAACTGTGCGCGTAGAAGTCATTTCGTATTATTACTGTTTTATACATTTGTCCAGCCTATCTACCAAGGTTCTTATTGATTATCGAACAGATTTAGTATAGTTGAATTTTTTTTTTAATTCCGTAACCGATTATGCAGTCCATGCTTCCCGCTGAGAGTGACTTAGTGAACTTCATGAAGGATTTTCCAGTTGATAGGCAAAAAACAATTTGGAAAACTGGCATACATGAGCAAGCAGTTTCGTCCTTGCTGCTTTAGTCTGTCTCGTAGAACTGTTCTCGGGTTTTCATTGGGTGATTTGAACGCAAGAATGCGTACCGACAAAACAATATCACACTTTCGAGCTACTTGCTGGAAAACCGTCAACGATCACCAACAAATGCAACCAAATCTGGCGGACCGTGCGACAGAGCAACATAAAAAAAGTTCAGAAGTCTGACGGTGTACACTTTTGAAAAGCGAAAACAGTGCGGATTGTCAACTATTGCCAGGTTGTCAAGCATTAGGTATATTTATTTACTCAGAGCAGCAATATTGGTATGTATTTGGTTTTGAAGTTTTCTGTTTTAGAAAATAGGAGTTCAGGAGACATGTAAGACAATTATTATTTATGAACTCGTTTCGTACCCAAGTTTTTTTACTTGACAAACAATGTTGGCTCACAGGAATAGAGGAAGGTTGATGCTTATGAAATACTTTCTCCATCACCAAAGTTACCAAACCATCCAAATAGATTTTTTTTTTTCACAACTCCACATTCACTGGTATAACGAGGAATTACACAAACTGAACACTAGCAAGCAATGGATGATAAGTTGCAATTAAACCAAGATTTTTCACAAAAACAGATTGTCTCAACGACGTTAACTTACAATGCAATAATGTCAGATATGAAAACAAAAAGAAAACTCTCCTTACAGATATGTCAACTTGGTGTTGTTAGTGAAAGCTCCAACAGGTAAACGTTCCATTTTGTTCTCTGACAACTCCCTACGAGAAAGAAATAAGTTAGTGGCTCCATCATAAAAGTTCTTCATCGATTAAATTACCCAAGGGACAAAAATATAAAAGCTACAAAATAAAAAACCAAACAAATCAAAAAGATAAATTCTAAGAATTAACAGGAGATTTTCATGCCAACATAAAAAGAAATTTTAAACGTAATTTTCGGGATGGTCATAACGTCCGTCCTACTAACAATAAGCTAGTCTTCAAGTCATTAACAACATGGTCAGTCTGGTGCATTGAAAACTATAGAGCTTCTACGTATTTTATACTACTGCCTTAAGTTAAGGGGCAAAAAGAGACTTGAACTCACCCTTTAGGCGAGAGATAAAAGCCACGTCATACCTATCTAAGAGTCCTCGAACCCGAATGTGCTGCGGTCAAAACGTTCATTACGTTTTAATGGACATTATTTTAAGCTTGTTAGACATGTTAGTCTCGCTTGACCATTTGCTTGAACTGTTTTGCAACGAGCTCGTCGATTTAAATACATTATCATTCTAGTTTTGATATTTTCACTTTTTTACGGACAGGGCATAAATCTAAGTCTTTTTCGGTTGTTTAGTTTTTCTTGTTAGTGTATTCGTTATGTACTCTTCGAAAAGTAATTTTCTTTGTTTTAATTCCAAGTTGAACCTCTCAGTCGCTCGCTCAACCGCTCGATCCCTACGATTAGCTTCCATTCTCGTCGCTTCACTTCGATTCAAGTTATCACTCCATTTGATTATCTGCGATACGATTTCTTCTTGGTTTGAGCGTGTTCGAAGTTAAGCCTGTGATTTGATGTCTTGAGTAATATAGATCCTACATTTCGTTCAAAGATTTCTGTGACCTCGCTGATGTTATCTTGGTTTCATTGTGGATTATTACATCATCATCATCATCATCATCATCATTATCACCATCATCATTTCATTAATTTTATGTTTTTCGTGTGACTTATGTTTGCTTTCGATCTCGAAATGGAGCCTCTTGCTGAACAACCTGGACGGGACACTGTTGCATATTCGTCTGCTCGCCGTACTAGACGGCTGAACGTAACGATGGATCAAAGTGGAGTGAGATTTGAAAGGATTCTTCGACTGAAGAACTCCATATCTGGTGCGAAAGGAGTTGTTACATAGAAGCAGCGAGAGCTGATTGAAGTAATGGAGGATTCTAGTAACGTGGACCAGGTAAAATCAAAAGTTGTTGAACTGGAATTAGCGTTCAAGAGTTTTAATGATACAAATGATATATAATCACGCCGAGCTCTGAAACAAGAATGATATTCAGGACTCAAATGGGGAGTTTGTCGAACGTATGGATTCGGATATGCTCCTAACGATAAATATGTGGTAGCAAACAGTTCAATTTAATTTCCAAGAAAGATTAGACCTGTCAATTAGTTTTCACCCTGATGATTCTATTAGTAATGCTGGAACTGTGAGACCAAATAATTCCAAAGCCAAGAGAAAATGAAAGCCTAAGTCTGTTGCTAGTTTCAGTCTCTCACGCTCAATATCATCTGTTGGTGCCAGGATTAGGGCATCAGCTAGGAAAGCAGCCCTGTTTGTCGAAGCTGCTACATTGGAGGTACAACATCGAAAGAGAAGAACAAATGTTGCAGCAAAGGAAAGAAGGTTTAGTATTAAAACAGAATTAGCTAAAGCAGCGGCAGAAGAGAGAGTATACTTTGATCTCAAAGAACATTCGCCGGTAGTTTCACCGCCTAAATTGCCGGTGTCTACTTCCCAAGAAGTTAAAGAAAATAGCACAGAAGTCCAAGAATTACCAACCTTGGTCCACTCTGAAGCAAAACAGTCCTCACTAAACCCGAAAGCACCCATTTACATGGTTGTGGACATTCACTTTCTGCTGAACAATGCGGAAACGAAGATCATGAGTCTGTTTAAACCCTACGATGATTTCAGCGATGCAAATGTTGGCCATATTATTGTGTACAGAAGTTGCACCAATAGCAAAATGAGCATCTACAAGATTTGTTAAAACGGAAATGGCACCAAACCTTGGCTTTGACTTTGCCACAACCAGAAATATCGACCCGAGATTTGTCAACGTCACAATTAACTGAGAGTACAATTTGGTGGGAAGGGCCACACTTCTTGAAAGACGACGAATCTCCTGGGCCAACTATAAATCATGGCAAAGAAGGAGTTAAGGGGGCAGTACGGTTGGTTTGGGGTAGAATTTTGACTGCTTACTAACCATATTTAATTGACAATTCAATGAAATTGATTCAAACTTTGTACAGAGTACATCAAGATCACTGTCTACCACATGGGGCAACCAGTGTGTAGGATCTGATTATTTTAGGTTAATAATTAACCAGTTACTAAGAAATGTTGCTTTGAGGGTTAGATTACGGCCCCTCAGTTTTTGACAAGTTGCTTTCATAAAAATCACTTGATTTTTGGTGCAATAAATGTTTATGGGATGTAGTGCAACAAATTGAGTGTTTTAGCCTTCGGACCATTTTGGCCACCATGGTAACCAATCAAACTTATTAGAAGGAAAATTTCTTATAAAACCAGGATCATTTGAGAAAATGAAATTCTACTCAGTAGGGTTGGAGATAAGTACATAAGGAAATGTTTACCAAATTTGGTGACAATCATAACGAGCCAGAGGTTCTTAGCAACCACAAAAATACCTCTGGATCCCGCTGAGATTGGGGGCAATTTGCCACCAATCTCAGCAGGATATCCAGCTACTCTGAACATTCCAATGTAACCAAATCGCTTCTGGCACTCGTTTCTGTTTGATATGGGGCGTCAATTTTCACGCTTATCTGTCATAACCCTTAAACGTGAACGTTTATTTATGGCGATAGTTTAATTAAATTCTATCTTTAGACCTGATACACACGCAAAGTGACTGCGGGAACGGGAAAACGCCCAATAATTTGTTTTGGCTTTGATCAAGTACTCTTGAGGTAGCAGGGGCACCCAACGAGCCAAATCAACCAAAAGATGTAGAAAGGCATTTTTAAGTACCTTGTGGTGTTTGAAGTTTGTTTGAAGTGATGTTTTCATAAGCTAGAAAAAGTTCATCTATTCGGATTCCCTAGCTGAAAGTTTACTTGCCCGAAAATGTTAGGGAACAAAATCTTTCTTTGAGAAAATGCAAGCTGAAATGAACTTTCTACGACCTTTCTAGGGAACTATTTTCTTTCCGAAAATGCTAGCTGACGTTTTTGACTGCCAAAAACAGCAATTGCGACCTTTCCGAAAACCTCAGGGGTTATGATTTCCCAATTGCGAATCTTTTAGGTCACGTTTTAGTTACGAAAATCCGAGTGCACTCTTTAATCGACTCCGAAAACCCAAGGCGAATTACCCTCCACCGAACAGATATCGACCGAAACTTGTCGTTGGGTGCCCCTGAGGTAGGCTCACCGGTTCCAGAAAATAGCACTAAATTACAACCAAAGACTCGAGTTTTCTTTGTTTCTCTTTCGCATGTAATATGGGAAAAACATTAGGGCTGTTTATACGAGAGAAAATAAACCGCGGCTTACTCTGGCCGCGGCTTACATAAGACGCGAAAGGAACCATTTATACGAGTAAAAACACCAAGCTATGCCAGGATAAGCCGCAGCTTGATCAAGCCGTGAACGTAGATTTTGTACCATTTATACGGAGTGTTCGCGTCTTATGTAAGCCGTGGCCAGAGTAAGCCGCGGCTTATTTTCTCCTGTATAAACGGCCCTAATGTGTTTTGTTTTTGGACGGAAATATATCTCTTTTGAACGCTAATTAAAATTCGCTCGTATTCCTGAATCAAACATCTTTGCAATACATGGTAATAGTGAACATATTTGCGAGTAATTTACAAATAATAATAATAATAATAATGTTTAATATTTATATAGCGCATTTATCTATATGTATATAATCCAATGCGCTTTACAACACTTTGTGGGGGACTTTGCCAGACTGCTCCACGCAGTTCACAATTTTTATGAGAAAGTTCAGCATGATATACCGGTACCCCAGGTCAGAATAAGTGATAAGCCATCACACCGGGGACATCGTCCCCTACTCTTTCCGAACAGTGCGTGGGTTCTTTAACGTCCCGCACCAGTACTGTGAGACGGGGCCTACGGTTTATCGTCCTTATCCGAGAAGACTTGAAAGTCTAACCATTTGCAGATGTCATTACAAAGGCAGCACTTTCTCCTCAGTTATTTAAGGACCCTAAGTGTTTGTCCGGCCGAGATTAGAACCTGCGACCTCCCGCACAGCAGTCCGGTGCTCTACCAACTGAGCTAACCGGTCGGCGGTCTGCAATTATTACCCTTCTTGAACACCGTGAAAGTAAATTAACATCACTGAGCTAAAATAATTCGCCTCAATAAGTGATATCGTTGCGTGCCCATGAACAGAACTTTTACTATCCGTACGGTTTCCCTAGGAACTGATAAAATTCTCGTTGAATAATTCCTCAATAATCTCGGCAAACGTCGAAGTGGAAGTTTCAGTATTCGACTTCCGAAACAGACCTTGGCAGGAAAAGCGACAACGGCGACGGTATCGAAATCATCATTTCAAAATATAACTTCTCCTTTTTCTAATTCTTTCCCGATTGGTAAAATTTGTTTAACTTGGAAAATGCTGGCGAACTGTCCAAGGACTAAATTACTCTGAAGGGCATTAAAGTAAGGAAAACGTTCTCGAAAAATACAGTCATCCGAACGCGTTATTGTTCTGCAAAGAAATGTACCAAATGTAAAACGTTTTGGTCATTAACCCTTTTCAATCCAAGTGGGTGCTATTAATTTCACCAGATTTTGGGCAATAAATGGTCTGGGGCTCTTAACTTCTTCATATATGGAGTTATAATGAAAATATCTGCTGTCTTGAAATACTGGGGACCCAGGCTTTAGAGTCACGTGATGCACCCGAGTGGCTGTTGTTTGTCGAGTGAGTGGATTCGCTTGACTGTGGTGCAATTGTCAGTTTTAGAGTGCTTTTGTGAGCCATTTTCCTCTGCAGAAGCCCCCATGCTGGCATCATTAAGCTAGAATGTGGGTAAAGGCAAGCCTTTGAAAGAAACCAGAGGTGAGAGGCGGTTTTATGTTGATGGAGATGCCAAACACGCTCTGTTGTGATGATGGTGGCTCGATATGGAACCTGTCTCTCTTGTCAGGCAATGTGGGCTAGTTTTGACCGCTAAAAATAATCATCGATCCAACATTTTGCTGGTAGCACCGGGTGGCTCAGCACATATCGAAAAACTATGAAATGAACTGAAGGAGAGTTCTATGCTCGTGGCGTGGTTGCAGTTCCCAGAATTCTTTTCGGCCGTGAACGAGTCCAGTTAAGACACACAAGATTGGATCTCAGAAACGGGCTAAAGCGTGGCAGGCAGAAAATGTGAGAGAAACGTTTCATAGCAGATACTAAGGAGAGAGCTTGAGGTTTGCTGTAAATGTAGAATCTTGATATTTGGGCAGTTTTTCTTATTAAAAAGTTGGCCACAAAAATATGTAAATTTTGGTGTTATTCTCTGGCCAAAAAACAAGCATTTTGGGCTTTGCTGTTAAACGATCGGTGATATGCAGCGGAATTCTGGTATTGTAGTCGTTATTTTTAGCTTTAATGATTGCTAAAACACAGTTGGTCCTATTCACTCAATTATTATGACGTTCTGACAAAATTTAAACGAAATAAATAATAAAAGGGAAGCAGTATTTATCGTCACATATGTGTGACGTTGGATGGAAAAGAGTTAAACATGCTTACAACATTTTCCTAGATTTTTATCTGCACTTCATAAAACTGTTCATGTTATATATCCCAGAAACACTCAGGCATACAGTGATGCCAGGACCTCAACCTGGATGAACCAGAAAAGATATGTTACATTTGCCTAGATTTTTATCTGCACTTTAAAAAATGTTCATGTTATATATCCCAGAAGCACTCAGGCATACAGTGATGCCAGGACCTCAACCTGGATGAACCAGAAAAGATATAGAACATTTGCCTAAATTTGTATCTGCATTTCAAAAAAAAGCTGTTATGTTAAATATCTCAGAAGCGCT
Organism: Pachyseris speciosa; assembly: GCA_016490735.1. Lineage (NCBI taxonomy): Eukaryota > Metazoa > Cnidaria > Anthozoa > Scleractinia > Pachyseridae > Pachyseris > Pachyseris speciosa. Next base: position 545,834 of record JAEMWC010000516.1, read on the forward strand.
CAGGCATACAGTGATGCCAGGACTTCAACCTGGATGAACCAGAAAAGATATAGAACATTTACCTAGATTTTTGTCTGCACTTCAAAAAACTATTCATGTTATGTATCCCAGAAGCACTCAGGCATACAGTGATACCAGGACCTCAACCTGGATGAACCAGAAAAGATATAGAACATTGGCCTAAATTTTTATCTGTGCTTCAAAAAATGTTCATGTTATATATCCCAGAAGCGCTCAGGCATACAGTGATGCCAGGACTTCCACCTGGATGAACCAGAAAAGATATAGAACATTTGCGTAGATTTTTATCAGCACTTCATAAAACTGTTCATGTTATATATCCCAGAAACACTCAGGCATACAGTGATACCAGGACCTCAACATGGATGAACCAGAAAAGATATAGAACATTTTCCTAGATTTTTATCTGCACTTCATAAAACTGTTCATGTTATTTAACCCAGAAGCACTCAGGCATACAGTGATGCCAGGACCTCAACCTGAATGAACCAGAAAAGATATAGAACATTTGCCTCAATTTTTATCTGCAAGTTACATATGCTAAATCACTTGAATATTTTACTATTGCTATTTTCCACGCACAAACAAACACAGAGTCCTAAACTCCTTGGTAGTTTGAAAAGGCTTTCAGAAGTTGTTTCTGGACAATAATATATTTTTCAACGATAATTTTCAATTTTCAAACTGCCACTATTTTAATCACCACCATAAGTGGAAGAAATAATCGCCAGATAAAATATTTTGTGCTTTGACAGAGAGCAGCTATGTAAAAGATATAAGTACCCATATCCAGTTATAAAGACAGAATAAGGAGCCGCCCACTTCTGCGCCCCCTCACTAGCCCGATCTTCATTATCGTGGATCGATGACGAGCGCGCGCGTATTTCGCGGCTTCATATTTAATTTGCCGCCAGAATATAATTAATGTGCCGCCGGAATATACATGAACTTTGCTACATATACATAAATACGCTTGAACAGAAAGATTACCACTCAACAATGGTCCCAAACCAAAGGAATTCCAACTCAATCAAATCTTACAGGAAATTTACATTAGAATATAATCCCAGGGAAAATGTCATGGGCGATTCCTACCAAACGTACCAATGTAACAAAATCGAAAGTTACGTCGATCTTACTTCTTACGTTCGTATTTCAGCTTTTAAAATTGTCTGAAGGAGATTTACTTCGGCTTAAAATATAGTTACAACTTACCAAAGTCCATTGCACGTCAATGAAATCACCCGATAAAACAGAATTTCAGCCTGAGAAGGCGTCACTCCCTGTAATTTCTGTCCATCACATACTGAGATATGCCGATTATCCCCTCGAAAATCTCAAAGCATAACATTTGACAAAACTAGCGTTTTATCGTACAAGTAAAACCATAAAATGCCATAAGAACAAGGCGTAAGCGTGCCGCGTGCCGGTAAATTAAATTCTGCCGCTGAAGCGCAAAAACAATACTTCTTTCAAGGTGTGCTAAGATGCTCCTGCAGTGAAACCACAAATGGAGCACGTTGACGGCTCTAATGCAGACCTATAACGTCACTCCTTAGCAACCAGACTTGGGAGATTTTTTAACTTCCGGTTATCTCTGGCTCGTTATGGCTTAAGAGCAGGTCTCTGAGAAAGTGAGGCAAAGTTGGAAATGAAAATGTTTTACCTCCCCCCTTTCCTTCATTTTTTTTGTGGGGGTAGGTTGCCTGGGGGGGAGGATGAACGAAAATGGCTATGTAAGGGTCACGTGATGTATCGTTGTCATGCTTACCACAATTGATGATACCCACCTCCAACCCATGTTTTGAGCAAAAATATTACTCTGAAAAGGCCAACAAATATGAGTTTATTTCTACAGTGAATGTGAACCAATTCAAAGGACATTCCACCAGGAGGTAGGGCTATTCGCCTACTTTAAAAGAAATGCTGTTTTGGTATTTTGACTTCTACAAAAAAGTAGAAAATAATGGCTTAACTATGTCGCCTGTCGGCCATTTTGACAAACATCAAAAATAAGCTCGATCAATTCCGCAATTTTTCCAAAAGTACTCTCTTGCCAGACATCAAATGCGCATCAGAGCTTAAACAGGTACTAGAAACTCTGAATATCACAAAATCTATTTGGGGAAAATTATATTTTGGCCATGGGCGACAACCACATGATGCAAATTTGAAAACACCTCAAATTGGGCTATTTTCAGACTGGATTGGTTTGTTCTAAAAATGGATTAGAGTAAGCGTTTAAGCTCTAAACATGTTTTCTATCATCTTGCCTATCATCTTGCCTACCTTGAACGTTTTGGCAACTTTTAGTGCGACGACTTCGTAATTGTTCGCCTCATTTTCTTCACCAATTCGAGCACAAATTCATGTAGTCGGGTCAGACCTTATAGTCCCTTCCATCTAAAACAGACTTAGGGATGTTTCGAGCCACACTGAGGTGCTCGTGTATTAACAAGCATCCAGCTTATTGTAGAGTCATGTAGAGTACAGTTGACAAGGTTAAAACACTGTCATGATGTTGTGGTTTCTGTCGTAAGGAAAGTCGATCCAAGGAGTTAAAAAATGCTTCGCCATGCTTAGTAAACGTAGGCCTGTACGATAAGGAATAGAGTATTTGGTTAAAAGCGACCGGTGGCGGTACATACCTTGCGTTCGTTGAGAAGCGAAGAAGTTGTTCTCGAATCAACATGTGTGACAAGGGACCGGAAATGACAAAGGGCAGACTGCTGACCGGAAGTTGACGGACTTATTTTTCATTATTTGTTTATTGATACATTTCTGTGGCTACAATTTCAGTGTTGTTCGTGCTTTGTTGTAATATTAACAGATTAACGGTTTAAGAGCATACACCTCCACAATGCATGACTAAGGTAAGGAAGAATTCGGCGAAGTTGCACCGTAAATCTAATGCTCTTTTTAATGAGAAGGCAGTGACCTGTACCTGCTATTAGAACAAATTATTCTTCTTCAAGGCGAGGAGCTTGAACCTTTCAATTTTTGCTTTTGGCAGATGAATATTTTCCTGACCGGAAATATATTTTCAATGCCAAATTAAAAATGAGCTCTGAAGCTGATTTGCATATCGTAGTGGTCCCAAGAAAATAAACTGACGGCAAATGAATGGAAAGCTGTTCGCTTACAAATTTCACGGGGTGGAGAGGGGTGGGGATGATTGTACAGGAAGTGCTATAACTTTATAATGCGACAGAGAAATTACCAGGCATGTGGAAACCCACGGACTGGGTAAAAACCGCGAGAAGATCAAGTGCGGTTCGCGGATATCAAGTAAAATCTTAGTGAGGAGACCGGAAAGAAAATCAGCGGTGAGGATGTTGTCAGGCAGATGAAACGAGCTCGTGGCCAGGATGGCAAACGATTATTTGCCCTTGACGATTTCTTTTTTTATAAACGCCACAGCAGACTGCTTTATACCTCTCTCCCATCAGACTTATTTATCGTGCAGTCATAATTTAGAATTCCATACAGTTTTACATAAGTTTTCATACATACATTTTCCTTTATGTCACACTACCATGCCACTCCTTGTATCAAAATCACAAGAATTTTATTCCCTGTATTGATAGATTCCTTATAAAAGAAGTGCAGTTATAACTACTTTAATCAATTTTGTGGTTACAAGACTGTTTCATTATTTCAAATAAAAAATCCAAAACCTGAATCAGTCACACTTTTGGTGGCTTACTGCCTCCTTATCGAGGCGAAGCCACTTTGTTGTCCTGTTGATTCAATGAGTGAGTGAGTGTAACAATAGAATACGAACGACCTACGAACTCTGCCGATTTTGATCCGATATTCTTCGATCTTAGCTTTTGTTTGTTCCTTCCTCTGCCTCCTGTATGGTGGCCCATCAACTCCATAGCATTTTTGATCAACGCCATTGCATTTTTGTATAATTTTACGTTTTTTTCCCCTTTTTTTTCCAATTTTTTTCGATTATTCTTTAGTTTTCAATTTTTTTATTATTCTTATTTGATTTTTTATTTTAGATTTCTTTTCTTTTTGTTGTATTATCATTATTATTATTATTATTATTATTATTATTTATTTTTGTTTTGTTTTTAATTTTAATTTTTTATTTATTTTATTTTATTTATTTTATTTATTATTTATTATTTATTTATTTTTTATTCTTATTTGTAATCTTTTTTTTTTATTTTTTTAACTTATTTTTATTTTTTTTATTTTTTTTTTATTTTTATTTTTTTTTCGAAGTAAAAAAATTAATAATAATAATAATAATAATAATAATAATAAAATTAAAAAACTTTGTCATGGCCCAGCAACGCCATAGGAAAAAAAAAGAAAAAAAATTGCATGGCCCAGCAACGCCACACGAAAAACGAATGAGAAAAATAAAAAAGAAAAAATATATATTGCATGGCCCAGCAACGCCATAGACCAAAATGCATCACGAGTATATTGTTGTTTCAAAATGGCGGCTAGATTAAGAAACTCGGATTGGGAAAATATTGAGCTTCAAAATGACCTTAAGGAGCAGGTCAGTCGTAACCTGCGACATTCAGAAATAGTAGACTTGACGAAAGTCAAATATTCTATGTATTCTTGGAGCTCGAGGACTCTTTCCCGCCGTCTCCATCATTTTGGGATCTCGTACATCGACTACTCTGTTGATATGGACGAGGTGAAAGACGCTGTCGAGAAAGAATGAAAGGGCTAGGAAGGTTATTGAGCTACTGCTCATTACACAAGAAGAGTACACGGACTCAATGTTCCAAGAAGCCTAGTGTATGACATTATGGAGGACTTAAATCAGGGAGGTCTTCAGGAAAGAGGTGACGTGCTCGTGGGGATGCCGAAACGTCCTAAGAGAACTAGGGATTTTACCTCAAATTTAAGCAAAAATGTCTGTTTTGCACTTAAAAACACTTTCTTTGGTGCTTCCCATTGTCCATTTTTTATGGACGTCATTTATTCCAGCAGCAACAACAACAGTCGGATGTCTTATCTTTCAAAGCTATTTTTGTGCTACCAATCTATTGTATACCCATCTCATTGACGTCCTCCATAACGACATACACTAGGCTTCTTGGAACATTGAGTCCGTGTACTCTTCTTGTGTAATGAGCAGTAGCTCAATAACCTTCCTAGCCCTTTCATTCTTTCTCGACAGCGTCTTTCACCTCATCCATATCAACAGAGTAGTCGATGTACGAGATCCCAAAATGATAGAGACGGCGGGAAAGAGTCCTCGAGCTCCAAGAATACATAGAATATTTGACTTTCGTCAAATCTACTATTTCTGATTGTCGCAGGTTACGACTGACCTGCTCCTTAAGGTCATTTTGAAGCTCAATATCTTCCCAATCCGAGTTTCTTAATCTAGCCGCCATTTTGAAACAACAATATACTCGTGATGCATTTTGGTCTACGGCGTTGCTGGGCCATGCAAGGGTTTTTTTTTTTCCTGTGGCGTTGCTGGGCAATGCAAGATTTTTTTTCTTTTTTTTTTTTTTTATTTCTCTCATTCGTTTTTCGTATGGCGTTGGTGGGCCAGGCAAGTTTTTTTGTTTTTTTCCTCATTCTTTTTTCCTATGGTGTTGCTGGGCCATGCAAGTTTTTTTCTTTTTTGTTTTCCTATGGCGTTGCTGGGCCATGACAAAGGTTTTTAATTTTTTGTTATTATTTTTTTTACTTCGAAAGAAAAAAATTAAAATAAATAAATAAGAACAAAAAAAAAATGAAAATAAGTAAAAAAAATAAAAATACAAAAATATGAAATAACATATAACATAAGAAATAAAATAAATAAATAAAAAATAAATAGGAATAAAAAATTAAAAATAAAGAAATAATAAAAAAATAAAAAATAAATAAAGTAAATTAATAAAATAAAAAAATTAAAATAAAATAAATAAATAAATAAATAAAAATAAAAAATTGAAAAAAAGAAAAGAGAAATGGAAAAAAAATTGGAAAAAATTAAAATTAAAATTAAAAACAAAACAAAAATAAATAATAATAATAATAATAATAATAATAATAAAACAAAAAGAAGAGAAATCTAAAATAAAAAAATCAAATAAGAATAATAAAAAAATTGCAAAATAAAGAATAATCGAAAAAAATTGGAATAAAAGGGAAAAAAGCGTAAAATTTTACTAAAATGCAATGGCGTTGATCAAAAATGCTATGGCGTTGATGGGCCACCATACTCCTGTCTTCAGGAATAATTCCTTCCTTGCACTCACGCGACTTCCAGTACAACTTGCCGTTTCCGTCCGCCATGTTGTCACCAACACATGAAGTTTAACGCGTTTTTTTTTTTCCAATTTCGGCGCCTCAAAATGGCCATGTGCCTGATTGTGGGCTGTTCCAGAAAGAGTTGTATTGAATCAAGGCCCAGAAGTTGAAGAATTAAGCTTTGAGCGACAACGATTGTAGATCTCTGCAATATAAGCCGGAACACAAAGAGAACAACATCAAAATCAGGCCCAAGAGACTCGAGTGGAGAGGTCAAAGGAAAGGCGAAAACGGCAGGCGGAACTGTTAGAACAAGAACGTTTACTGAAGCAACGTTAATTAAATGAGCCTGGACTCCCCTTTGCCGATTTTGATTCAGAGATTGAAAGTCAGTTAAACTTAAGTACCCCCTATTCATAACAAGTTCAAGATGGAACGGTAAATTTGCAACCTAGCGAGCAAGAAACACGTCACACCTGCTCCACAAAGTGAAACAGAGGCTTTTGATTATTTATATCAGTCCGTGGCATCTCTTTCTATTAAGGACTGTCCTTGCACGGATGCCTCAACTCAAACAGAAGAGTTTGACTACTGGTTTACTCAGCCATCGACGAGTAAGTCTTTTGATAAAGATTATTTCATGGAGGATAAAGACAAAGTGTCATTCTACACGGGTTTGCCAACATACAAAGTACTATTAGCTACTTTTGATCATGTTTCACTATTTGTCAAACAACGAACACAATCCCTTGCTTTATTTAATGGGGATGTGCGGCCAAATAGTATACGGTTTTCAGGGATTTTTGTCTTAAAGGTGGTGTTTTGAACGGGGTATTTTAAAGCATTTAATTTAAAGAAACCTTGCCATAAAACATAGTTTTTACATTTTTGTTGGCACAATTAACACAAACAGATCAGTAAATCCATAAAGCTGTAAGCAGACAAGTAATAATTATTTTATTCTTGTCTAAAACAGGGTATTATTTTAGGTTAAATTTCTTAAACAAGGTATTAAAAATTGTAATTCTGTCTTAAATAGAGTAGGAAAATCATTGATTTTTTTCTTTAACAGGGTCAGTATTTGAGTGACCGGGCTGCACCTCCTTAGCCAAAGATATGCTGAGTGCTCGCCTCCCCCCAACTCCCATACCACCCCTTACTCCCAACAGCATCGCTATACCTTTTTATTTCTGGGGTGGCTGTAGAAAGATTTTGTTTATGCTGGAGTAACAACATGAACACAATAACCTTTCGTTGTACAGCCACTGTCGTTAATATTGGCTGATTGGCATCTTTCATAGATATAGATATAGATATAGATACAACATTTACCGCTAAAAATTCTTAATTAAAATCAATAAAATTGTCTGCATCATGATCACATTATAGTGTTCATATGCACAAATACATTGCCTGAACAGTGCTTATATTATTGCTTGTGATATAGTCATTTTTGTAGTGCAACTATTAGTTGTCATAAAATCCAAAATGGCATCGTGGTGAGTGGGAAGTTTACAAGTGATGATAGGTGATAATCCTTGCCATTATTCAGAACACTGTAATGTTATTGCCATGTTTTCCAAAGAAATTTGATTTTTGTCTGCATTATAACAACGAGTCATCAATTTGTTTTAGGAATGGAAGTTCCTCTTAATTAAGTTTCCTCCTGTCCTGTTACCAGTTCATTAATTTCAAAATACAACTTGTATAAGCCAAAAATAGCCAGCTATAATTTACAGGCACATGAGCATGCACATTTCAAAAAGGGACAAACAGATAAATGAGGGATTCTCCAGTATGGTTATTGTTTATTTGTAAAAACAATGTTGATATTATTAATGACTGTATAAAACGAAATGGAGTGAAATGGTTAGATTTACACCCCTCAATGGCTGCCATTAGCGATCAGCATCAATTTTCTCTTTGTAATGAGAATTAGGAAGCAGCTGATGAGGGCAATAACCACGTGCATTTCACTTCCGTGTGCAGGACAATTCACTGCGAATTCTTGTCCATGCTTCAATGTAAAATGATACGCTTGCTTCGTGTGAGCAAGATTCCGAAAGCCCTGCTTTGCATTCTAAGCAATGGGCTGGTTTGACTGTTTCGTCTTTCTCGGCTATCACCCAAACAATGATCATGCAAAGCGTCATTCTTTCTTTGGGAATGTCTCACTTTTCCCATGACAACGTGCTTTCCAGACACAACGCAACTTTGGATGCTTGTTCTGACACCAAAAAGTTGTACACCTCTAAACTCTTGTAGGCTTTAAACTGTTCTTTGGTGTAGAAACTAGTCTCCAGAACCAAGTAGGCTGAGCAAATCCATCGCTTCGATGGGAGGAAGCATAGATGGGAACTCTCCCACTTTTTTTTGGCTTTTTTGCCTCGTCTTCCACTCTCCCGCTTTGATACATAAATCTCTCGCTTTTTACGTCCACTATAAATATCGAATACTTAGTAAAGAATAAACCCCCCTTCCTCCTTGTCTTTTTGTGTCACAAATACGACTTTAACTCCCACTAGATAAGATCGAACGCGCTGAAAATTGTCTCCCGCTTTTCAAATTTTTGGGGTTCGCATCTATGGGAAGGCACTCTGTGTCAAATTGTTGATCTGGAACGGTGACCGGATCCACTCCAACATCGGCATTTTTTTTCAAATATCTTCGTTTTATGCTGTCGTCGAGTTTTATACAATACTCTGACAATATTGGGATTTTACTAGAAAGCTCCTCAATCGAAGGGACACGTTCATTTTTTGAAGAATTCATTGTAAGTACATTGCGATGGCATAATATTGATATAAACACGCAAGGGAACCATAAACTCAGTCACCTTCTGCCAGTGCGTTTGCAGCAGAATTATAATCTGAGATCGACTCGCGCTTTTGCCGCGCCTGTCTGTAAGACAAACAGGTTCAGAGACAGCTTTATTATTAGCCATTGTATGTAATATATTTTAAATTCTCGATACATTTTTTATTGTAAATACTTTATTTTCACGTAATTCAGCCAATTGGCTGCAAGGTGTATTTATTAATAAACGGTCTTACTACTACTACTACTACTACTACTACTACTACTACTACTACTACTACTACTACTACTACTACTACTTCTACTACTACTACTACTACTAAACATATGTAAATTTTACCCGCAGTGGAACCCCAGCATGGCAGATACCCAAATATGGAAATGTTTCCAACTTCACGTGCAAGCCAAGAATAAACCAATCATAATCCACTAACTGCGAGAATCTTGTGGAGTGGTAGAAAGAAAGGTTTTAGTCACCTGCATGGAAGATCAGATTTCAAATAAAAATGGCGGCCGGGTGAATTTTCAAGAGAGCAGTATGCCGGTCTTAGAAGCGAAACACAGCTTTTTGAAACAGTAAATGAATAAATGGGATTAGTTTCTAAAGAAACTGTGGTGCTGCGTCGGTGGGGGAGTGAAACACAAAAATTTGGTTTTGTTGATAATGTAAATTGACCACCGTACAGGGATTCGATTAGCTGAAGTTTCAAGCGTTAGCCCTTCGTCGGAGCGAATCGAGGAATTGCGGGTTGTGTATGGTTTATATACAGAAAATGGAGCTACGCTATTGGTGGTAACATGGTAATGTGAAAAGCAGGAATAAATTAATTGAATGAAAAGCGTTCGTTGATACCGTGGGGATTAAGAGTGCCGATTTGAAAGATCAATTTTGCTCGAGATTTTTACGGCTTTCCGTGGTACCTCGATGTAGGGAAAGGCCGGAGATCGACATGTGTTGTTTGGAATGGCTAGGGAGATTAAAATGCCGAGCGACTGGTTTGGATGCATCTTTGCCATCTTTCTCAACATCACGAAGATGTTCTCGGAATCGGTCACCTAGTCGTCTTCCTGTTTCGCCGATGTATAACTTTTTGCATAATGTGCAGGTTATGCAATAGATTACATTTGCGGAGGTACACGTGAAACGATCAGTGATCTTAACAGATCGCTTAGGGCCCGATATTTTGTCAATGTTTTGAATGAAAGGATAAGTTTTGCATCGCGAGGGCGAGCATTTAAAAGTGCCAGGTTGTTCAGTTGTTTTGAATGCGCTTCTAATTAGAAGTTAACTACATTTTTGTCGCGTTTGAATGAAATCAGCGGTGATTGCGAAAAGATTCTAGCAGTTCCTGGATCCTTTTGCAGTATCTTAAAGTTGTTAAGAATGATGGCTTTAACTGGGTTATTATGAGGGTGAAATGTGAGGGTGAATGGAATTCTGTCATTCTTTTCCTTTTGTGACGTCTGTAGTGCTGACTGTTGATCAATCTGCTGGGCGCGGTGATGGCCCGATTGAACCACAGAATCAGGATAACCACGTTTCTCGAAAAACTGGCACATTTCCTCTGATTTGTTAGAAAAATCAGAGTCATCACTACATAGACGTCGAAGTCTAAGAAATTGACAATACAGAACGGCGTTTTTGACATGAGATGGATGTTAAGATGAATACAACAAATAACTGTGAGAATCGGTGGGTTTGTAGTGCACACTGGTACATAAACCGTTGCCGCTGATAAAAACTTTGATATCAAGAAAGGCCAGAGAAGTTTCCGAAATTTGCCAGGTATATTTTAGAGCCAGATGAAACAGTAAATCGGAAGAAAAAGTTCTAAGGATCACTCGACACCTAGAACAGTGGAAATTCGTCAGTTCACAGCGAAGAAATCCCTCTTGGATTTCTTGGCTTCAGCGAGGCGAGGCACAGGAAAATGGATCTTCCCGGAATAATCACAACAAGTCATCGAAAGAATTTTAGACTTTCTCCGAATCGTTTTGTTTTTTGAAACAGTAAATCGGAAAAAAAGGTTTCAAGGAACACTCGACGGCTAGAACAACAGAAATTGGTCAGTTCATAGTGAAGAAATACCTCCTCTAGGACAGATTGTGGTTTTAGCGAGGCAGACAAAAATGAATCTTCCCGGAATTATCACAACAAGTCATCGCAAGAATTTTAGACTTTCTCCGAATGGTTTGGGCGCTTCTTGGAATCCACCTTCCCAAAAATTACAGGTTTGAATGTGAATTTTTACGGTGCTTTATCTTTAATCTTTATTATAGCGAAATTTGCAAGAAACGGGTCAAATGAATTATGCTTCAAAGTAACTCGTAAGATTCGCTTTGTTCGCCTTCGCGTACATTTACTAATTGAACGCGTTTGCTTTTTAGGCGTAGATACAGACTGAATATTTTTTTTTTATTTAGGAAAACTTATTGTTTGTCTTTGTTTCACAGAATTTTGCAATTTTACTCGATCTATGTCAACAAACCAAAATTTCAACCTCGTTCCCAGGGTCTCTCCTCTTCCTGCCCCCTGGAGCGAGACAGAAGAGACCCTGGTTCAGGTTGGTCACGTGTCTCCCAGAATCTAGGAGATTACAAATGAACAAGTCGAGGGAGGGGCAGGTTAGTGTGAAAGTTGTCTGTCATGATGTTGTGGTTTCTGCCATAAGAAAGTCGATCCAAGGAGTTACACAAATGCTTCGCCATGCTTAGTAAACGTTTAGAAGAGAAGAAGTTGTTCTCGAATCAACATGTGTGACAGGGGACCGGAAATGACAAGGCTCAGGCTGCCGACCGGATGTTTCATTATTTCTTTATTGGTACAATTTTGTGGCTACAATTTCTGTTTCTTCGTGCTTTGCTGTTTTCTTAATAACTTGCCAGATATAATATAAATGGTTTAAGAGCATATACCTCCACAATGCATAACTAGTTGGGAAAGGAACAATTCGGCGAAGTTACACTACAAGGCGAGGAGCTTGAACCCTCCAAGGGGGTGGGGTGGGGGTGAGTGGGTGTGTAGAGTGGTTTGGAATTCCGAGAGCAAAGGGGGCTGGTAGGAGGGGGAGGGTTGAGCATTTTGGAATTCTGATATTTTTGCTTTTGGCAGAGGGCAGAGGTATATTTTCCTGACGGGAAGTATATTTTCAATGCCAATTTAAAAATGCCGTGAGCGCTGAAGCTGATTTGCATATCGTGGTAGTCCCAAGAAAATAAACTGACGGCAAATGAATGGAAAGCTGTTCGTTTACAAATTTCACGGTGGGGCGGGGATTGCACAGGAAGCGATATAACGTAAAAATGCGGCATAGAAATTACCAGGCATGTGGAAACCCACGGACTAGGTCAAAACCGTGAGAGGGTAAAGTGCGGTTCGCAGATCTCAAGTGCTGAAATCTTGGTGAGGGGACCAGAAAGAAAATCATCGGTGAAGGTGTATTCAGGCAGATGAAACGAGCTCGTGGCCAGGATCGCAAACAATTATTTGCTCATGACGATTTCTTAACGTCACAACAGATCTCGTTATACCTCTCTTCCATGGGTGCCAGTCAGAAGAATGTCCCAGATACAGTTAGTTAAGCCAGCTACGGAGGAACGGAGAGAAAATGCTACACTGGCAGCAGTACCAGACGAGTTAGTTGAGAGCAGCTGCTATATTTACAAGAGGCCGTTAAACATCTGTCCCCTTCACAGAGTATGACCTTCAGCCCAAGCTTTCTCTAAAACGTTCATACCTGAAGTACCCCGCGGCACTGATTCGGGGCGTGTCAGGAAGAAAATGGGAGCCATATACACTGTATGTTAATGCCCTGTTCAGCTTTACCCCAATGGCTGGATTCTACAGCATCAAAGGCAGAAACCACAAATACCACGAACGTGTTTATCAAGTACATGCGGAATCTAATCCACCATCATCCGTGCCTTAAAACAGCTGAAACATCCCTATTGAGTCGATGTTCAATGTGAGAAACTGGGAAATTGGTCTTACTTTTCGAGCCTGCACTAGATTTGGTCGAGAGGGACGAGCGAAAAGAGAAATGGACGCGATAATAGTATGCCGCACAAAATTACCAAAATTTACAAGGTAGGCTTTCTGTCAAATTTCGTTTCAATGAATCGTAATGATCTAAAACATCCCACATCACGTTTATTTCACAGAAAAGATAATAGAAAACATGTTTAGAGCTTAAATGCTTACTCTAATCCATATTAGTGCAAAGCAATCCAGTCTGAAAATTGGCCAAATTTGAGGTGTTTTCAAATTTCCATCAAATGTGTTTATCTCCCATGGCCAAAATATAATTTATCCCCAAATAGATTTTCTGATATTTAGAAACTCTAATATCTATTTAAGCTATTCTGTGAAGTTGGAGTCTGGGAAGAGAGTACTTTTGGAGAAATTACGGAATTGATCGAGCTTGTTTTTGATGTTTGTCAAAATGGCCGATAGGCAACATAGTAAAGCCACTTTTCTCTAGTTGTTTGTAGAAGTCCAAATACTATAACATATAGGCAACATAGTAAAGCCACTTTTCTCTAGTTGTTTGTAGAAGTCCAAATACTATAACAGCATTTGTTTGAAAGTAGAGGAATAGCCCTACCTCCCGGTGGAATGTCGTTTGAATTGGCTTACATTCCCTCTAGAAATAGACTCATATTTGTTGGCCAAGGTCTAGGTCGCCTCAGTTCCTCTCGGCCAAATTTCTTTGTTTTGGTTTTACCTCGACCAATCATATTGCAAGAAACCATATAGACAAAAATGTCTATGGCCCGGACTCCCCATGGACGCCAGTCAGAACAATGTCCCAGATGCAGTTAAGCTAGCTTCAGAGGAACTAGCCGCAGTACGAGTTAGTTGAGAGCTGCTGCTATACATACAAGGGACCGTTAAACATGTGTTCCCTGCACAGAGATAAGCTTCAGCCCAAGCTTACACTGAACAGTTTATGCCTGAAATACCCCGCGGCATTCGGGGCGTGCCGGGAAGAAAATGGGAGCCATATACACTGTATGTCAATGCCTCGTTTAGGTTTACGCTAGAAGTACCTTTTATTTGCCTCTGAAAGCAGGGTTCAGCTAAAGTTGATATCAAAGGAGTAGTCTTTACTTACAGTATGAAATCTTTTTGGGGGTGATACCTGCATTTAAGTAAAAAGCTAGACAAGCTTAGAGCGCCCACGAAGGCTTTAAAAAATCTGCAGTTTTGAAATCGCAGATGATTCACTTAAAACTATTCCGCAACGTTGAACGGAAATGTGTTTTCCTTCGTTTTAAGTCGCTGTTTTGTTTGCACACCGCTTGTTGAGAACTCCTTTCAGTGACTCTCAATGATCTATCAGCATCATACAGTGTAAAAATTATAAGGGTTACGCTTAGCTTAGCAAATGCGACTGGAACAGTAGCAGTATGTTTATATTTAAACTAATTTCATGTTATTGTCACTTCAGGGACTATATTTTGCGACGTTCAACCCCTTTTTTGATGTCTGCGCTAGACTATCCCAAGTCCAGTTAACAGTTGTAATAGTTAGAATAGCGTGTGTCTGTGTGTGTGTCTGGGGGGGATTAAGGGAAATTTGGGTGGGAATGTGCTGGCGAGGCTTTGAAACCCTGACCCTGTGAAAGACATTATTACACCCGATAGCTGAGTTAATCTTTTGTCTCACGATTGAGTCCCAAAGATGTGGATCGCGACGTTTCGACCGCTATACTGATGGTCTTCATCGGGCGATGGTGTCAACTGGCTGCGTGTGAGTATAACAAGCACCGTGGATGGTGGTGATTGGTGCGTTTCGATCCTCGCTTAGGCTGTTGTTGATTGGAGGATTTCGATCCACCGATGAGAGGTGTTCTTTTTATGAGAGATAACTGATGGTTTTGTTATGAGGTGTTTAGATCGATCGTACAGGCACTTGACAATACCGCGTTTTACAGATTGTGGGTGGTGTGAATCATACGCTAGGTACTGGTCAGTGTGTGTAGGCTTTCTGTAAACACTGGTCGAGAGGTATCCGTTCGAATCCTTGATGATCAATGTATCAAGGAAGGGAATTGAGTTGTCATTGTCAGTTTTCATTGTGAAACGGATCGTCGGCTGTTGACTATTGAGGTGTTGTAAGAACGAGTCAACTTTGTCACGATCTAAGATGGTAAAGGTGTCATCCACATAGCGTTTCCAGATCTTAGGTGTACCGGGCGTCGATGTCAAAGCTTTCTCCTCAAAACCCTCCATGTAGAGGTTAGCTATCACTGCCGATACCGGGCTACCCATGGCTGCTCCTTCTTGCTGTTCGTAAATAAGTCCATCATACTGGAAGTATGTGGATCTAAGAACGAAACTCAAGAGGTCTGCAATCTGCGTAGGTGTTAAAGTCGTGCGATTGGCAAGGCACGGGTCAGCTTCTAGTTTTCGCAGTGCAGTCTGTACTGCTCCTTCGATTAGAACGTTCCTAAACAGAGACACTACGTCAAAAGACACCGTGATCTCGTTTTTAGTACCCTTTCACCGTTCACAATGGACACAAAATTAGCTGAGTTGTCAACTGTGTACTCTGAGTTCCCTGTTAGGGGAGATAATACATCGGCTAAGTAGGAAGACAGATCATAAGCAAAGGTGTTCACACAAGAGACTATAGGTCTCAGTGGTGTGTTGGCCTTGTGTAGCTTGGGAAGGCCATAAATTCTAGGTGGTTGCTTATGCTTGGGCCTGATCTTGTTATACACAGAATCTTTCACCTCGCTTCAAACACCACAACAGCCGATCAATACCAAGGCGGACCGCTGAGGGAACAATTTCTAGCCTGAACGACAAGGATCGAAATCCTCCAATCAACAACAGCCTAAGCGAGGATCGAAACGCACCAATCACCACCATCCACGGTGCTTGTTATACTCACACGCAGCCAGTCGACACCATCGCCTGATGAAGACCAGCAGTATAGCGATCGAAACGTCGCGATCCACATCTTTGTGACTCAATCGTGAGACAAAAGATTAACTCAGCTATCATTTGAGACCACGATGACGAACACCTTTCATAATATTATTACACTCATTTTGAAATCTAGGAATGTATGCAAACTGATTATCTCTCGACACTGTAATTTATTCGCGAATCACACTAATTTTGTTCTAAATCGCGTCCTTTTTCTAACGTATCGAAATGAAAACCTGGATGTCCTGATCGGAATAAAAAAATATCAATATTGACGAAAACCTGCATGATTTCAAAATCGGTAAAAAAAATGGTAATTGAACTTTGTGTCAAGCAATTTTGGTCTGAAATCTGAATTTCAAATCGATTTTGAAATCACGTGTACGGATTTCAGGGAAATTGCACTTCACTCACCTCAATTTCTATCATAAATTCGTTCATTTTTAGTCGTGGATACGCGAAGCGTAGGAACGAGTATTGTTAGGGGACAGATTATGCAAATTTGTCACTCACTCAGATGTAAACAAATCGATATCTCAACGGCATACCAATAGATATCGATTTTCCTAAGTATTGTCGGGACACTTCTATCGGCTTTCTGAAGTACTAAGGAGCAACATTCGAACCGATGAACAGAATGAAAAAAGTAAGGTAAGTAACTTTATTTTAGCTCGGATAGAAAGAATAAATGGCAAAAGGAACGTCCGATCAGACAGCTTTACCTATGTTCATCCAATTCACGATCTGTGGAAAAAATATATGAGTCGTTCAACCAAAGATATTTTCCAAGTGTGCACAGGAAATGACGACGGAAACTTTTGACACCAATATGGCTGCATTCGCGAAGCCATTTTCAGTGTTGGAAGTAATATTCTAACGAAAACAATACAATCTAAAATTAAATTACTTTTAGGTGGCGCCATCGCGTCTAGCCACAATGTAAACACAAGTTTGCGTTGAGAAATACTCTTCCTTTTAACCAAACGTAACGCGCCATTTTTTCAGTAAAAGTTTTGAATGAAACTTGTTTATTTTTAAATCCAAAAGCATGGCGTCGATGGTTGTTTATGAAAACGACCGCAAATGTTGCATTTCCGACCGGCAGTAAAAAGCATAATTTGCATATGTCAAATTTAGGTTGCGTTCGTTCGACAGCTTTGTGTGACAATTTTCTTGAAATACTGCAGTGTTTGGCTGGCTTCGTTTAGGCGAAATCGTCCTTTCGCCTGATATTTATCCGACCATACGGACAAGACAGAAACCTTTCAAAACGAGCACATTGTTTTTTAACTCCCACGATATCTCCCTGCCTCGATAATTCGTTCAAACGTGAATATGTAAATATGCACCCCGAGGTTAAATTGTGTTAAGCTCATGAACAATAAAATTGATGCTCAAAAGAGCTGGACGTTTCGGGAACGCACTAAAAAGTTGTTTAAACACTTTCCAGAAAGTGTTTTCACGCGTTTAAACTAATTAAAACGCCGTTTTCTCGAGTCACCTTGGCTTAATCCCCCTTATCGCAAAAAAGGTCATATATCCACGACTTCTTCACAGTTGTACTTTGATTATAATCTGTTCACGAAAAGAGACCTTTATTCGTAACCTTTATTCTATTATTTTTCATTTTACATACAGAAAGTATTTTTCTATGACTGACATCATAGAATCCGCTGTTTTTGAAAATTTTGTTGATACAGGCACATGTAAAGCTCGCACCGCCAACGTTAACACTGTGTTCAAGGCTACTGGAACCTGTTGAGGACGGTAAATAACGAAATTTCATAGCCTGTTTAATTACGATTCAAGACCCTGAAAACCATATCCTGTCTGGCGGCACATAACCCATTTAGATCAAACAAGGGAGTACCCCTCCCCTGGTCAAACGTGCAGCACTTTGTTGGCTGTCCGGATGCTGACACTGAGATTTGACGTTTTCTACGCAAAGGATCTTAAAATAAGTTAGAACAAGGCCTTTTAAATCCAACAACGATTCAATTCGCAACAATTCCGAGAGGAGGCTTAATCTACTGACCCTCCTCTATGCCTCTTTTCCAAGCCTCAGCCTGATCCAATCTTGTAAAACCATCGATCATAATATCACTACGAAACGTTGAAAATTCTCATGTCAAAATATGGCTATTTCTGATAAATGTAACATTTATAATTTCAGCGAAGTTTGTGTCGGACATCCGGTCAGCAGTCTCCCCTTCCCTTTCCCGGCGGTCTACACGTCTTCCCGAAACTTCACGACAACAACTTCATGGCGACTGAAGACAATGTATGGCTCGATTGTAGCCGAATGCTTTATTCTTTGTCGTTACAAGCGTGTATTTGTTTAGTGCATAAAATCGTGTTTCATGTAATTTCCTCAATAAACCCCAAGGGATGCATTTTACAGCATCAACAGCAGAAACCAAAAATACCACGAACGTTTTTATCAAGTATACGCGGATCGAATACGCCATCACCCGTGGTTTAAAACAGCTGAAACATCCTTACTGAGTCGATTTATAATGGGAAACACTGGGAAATTGGTCTTACTTTTCGAGCCTGCATTAGATTTGGTCGAAAGAGACGAGCGAAAAGTTAAATAAACGCGGTAACAGTATGCTGCATAAATTATCAAAATTTACAAGGTAGGCTTTCTGTGAAACTTTGTTTTCATCAATTGTAATGATCTAAAGCATAATGCATCAAGTGTAGCCTACAGACAAGATGATAGAAAGTATGTTTAGTGCTTAAACGCCAACCCTAATCACTTTTAGAGCAAACCTACGCAGTCTGAAAATGGCAAAATTTGGAATTTATTATGATTTCCACCCCATGGCCAAAATATAATTTTCCCCAAATAGAATTTCTATTATTTAGAAACTCTAGTATCTTTTTAGGCTCTGCTTCGAATTTGGTGTCTGGGAAGAGAGTATACTTTTGGAGAAATTGCGGAAGTGATCGAGCTTGTTTTTGTTGTTTTTCAAAATGGCCGACAGCCAACATAGTAAAGCCATTATTGTCTACTTGTTTGTAGAAGTCAAAATACCAAACCAGCATTTCTTCGAAAGTAGGAGAATAGCCCTACCTCCTAGTGGAATGTCGTTTGAATTGGCTCACCTTCACTCTAGAAATAGACTCATATTTGTCGGCCATTTCAGAGTAAAATCTTTACTCATGGGTTGGAGGCGGGTATGATGAATTGTGTTGCCATGACAACGATACATCAGGTGACCCTTATATGACCATTTTTGTTCATCCCCCAGGCAACCTACATCCACACAAAAAATGAAGGGAGGATTAAAAATTTTCATTTCCAACTTTAGAAAAACTAGCGATATAATGTTCCGACGTTTCGGCGACCTCATGACGCCAATCTCAATGAATGAATAATACAAGCGAGTTCAACGGAGTAAGATCTTAGATTTACATCAGTGGGGTTAATTTAAATACTTTGGCACGGATCGAATCTGTTTATACATTCAAGCGTGGTCTTAATTGTTTGATGTACAGCATTTCGTTATTAAACAATCAAATTTGTTCCTGCATTTTTTCACCCCATTAATGTAAATCAAAGATCTTACACCGTTGAACTCGCTTGTATTATTCATTCCTTGAGAATGGCGTCATGAGGTCGCCGAAAAGGCGGAACATTATATCGCTAGTTTTTACTTGCCTGTGTATTTCTAAAGCATTATTAATAAGAATTTCCAACTTTGCTTCACTTTCTCAGAGACCTGCTTTTAAATACTCTTTTAAAAATGTGAGGAGCCACCCAAATTTTTACGAAAAAAGCCTTTTTTCTTGGGGGCAGACCCCCCCAAGAAACTCGGAGAATCTCCAAGAGTTGACCCTGGATGGGTTGAACATGTCGGCGGCATTCTGTATAAAACGAGCACAAGCTAAGGCCTTCCCATGTGGACAAGATGAGAGTTCGTTGACGAGACTGAACCCCAAGGTTGACGAATGTGGTCTACTGAGGTCTGATGGACGATTGCGCAATGCAGATGAACTTCCTTATGACACGAGGCATCCCATTCTCATGCTCAAAGACCATCCCGTTACACAACTTCTGCTTACTAAAACACACGAAGAACTGGGACATGGATCAGGAGTGCAACACACGCTGACTGAATACTGGGTGGTTAAAGGAAGACGAGTAGTACGCATCATCAAGCTTGTCCCGATTGCCGACGACGTTTTTCTTTGAAGACTACAGGTCAAATAATGGCTCCCTTACCAAAGCCAAGAGTGACATGCGCTCTTTGACCGTTCGAACGAGTTGGAGCAATCCAAGCTATTCTTGGAAACGCAGATGCCACAGATGAAGAGCTGCACACCGGCTATTACTGGAGCGCAACGCTTAGTAAATTCAAGACCTATAACGTACGTTAGTGCTGATCTCAACGACATGTGCCCATTAACTCCGAACCACTTCATTGTTGGACAGGCCGGTGGTGTATTTGCCCCTGAAGCACTTTCAGAGGAGGTTCACAACCCAAGGAAGCGTTGGCGACGTGTTCAACAGTTACTGAGCCAGTTTTGGAAACGATGAAGAAGGGAATTCCTCCCCATTCTAAATGGTGGGAAAAAGTAGTTCCATTCCAAGCACAACCTGAAGCAGGGTGATGTAGTACTAGCACTTGAGCCCAGCGCAAAGCGGGGACAATGGTCCCTAGGATGGGTGGTGGATGCGTACGCTAGCGGCGATGCCCTTGTCAGAGTTGTAAAGGTCAAAGTGGACAACAAGGAGTTCTTACGTCCATTCCACCGCTTATGCCCACTGGAATATATCCCAGGGGATGGATAAAGTTGCAGTGAACATTAGAAGTTGATCTCATTTTAAAGAAGTCACTGTTGATGTTGCTAGTTTTATTTACGTAACAGAGGACTTTCTTTGTATCCTTAAAGTTGTTTTCTTCATCGTTTAGCGAATGCCTTGCAGTCGGGAGGGGGATGTTAAAGAAGCATTTACGAAATGTACCTATTTTGTTGGCAAATCACTCGTTTTCCCGCCTTTTTGTGGATTTGCCGCTGAGAACCGCGGCTGTTGGTGTACTTTTTCCTCCTAGCGGCCATCTTCGTTTTTCTAATGTTATAAAGTTAACAATAAATTGTTTAACTCCTGGGCTAATAGACGACGAATCAGTTTTTACTCGACTGTTCTGATATCGAGAACAGAGACCACAAGTTATCCCGATAAATTCAATTCTTGTGTCAAAATGAGTGAACTGGAAAAACTTGTCTGACGCGTCAGACAGATGGTTAATGAGCAAAACATAATTTCGAATTTCAATGGGATAAAGCAAACAAAAAGATCTCGGGGTGCAAAATTAACATTTTTGTAACGCGTTAGACAGTTTCCCACGCGTTAGAAAATAAATCAATCAAATGATTAGATAAACTTTCCAACAACTTCCAGGAAAATCTCTGAAAATTCTACAGTTTAGGTAAAATTCTGTGTTTCCAATGAAAAATCTTCAAATTTTACCCGACGCGTAACACAAACATTCTGTTGATATTTGTATTGAATAACAAAAATTACCCACAGCATTTAATTTCCAACCAATCAAAAACGAACAGACGCGTCTTGCATAAAATTAACTAAAAATGAAAAAAAAGGCGCGTCTTACGTACGAATAAGTGATGAACGCTTTTGTTTATTCCGTACGATCCAAACCGAACAACGCAATTCAACCCGTAGTGAGTAACATTCGCCCCTCAGTAGGATGCTGCCTAGTCACAGATTATAGTGGAAACCCGACATCGTCTCGGCGGTTTCCTTCTTCCGGGATGCATAAACGAGTTTATCCTTCGACTCGGTGTTAATTGCCGTAGTGGGTTTTTGGAGTGCCCTACGCATTTTCTATGTTAATTTTTTGAAAATTAATTTTCACCAAAATGGGCTTCAGTACAGTAGTATGTTTTGACGGGTTATGGGTTGCATTTTCTTCCTTTTTTCCTCTTATTTGCTGATCATTTTTTTCTTTTCTCTTATTTTAAACTCATTTTTTTAATTTCCCTCTTATTTTATGACAGCAAAATTTGACCAGAAAATAAGAGGGGGGAGGGAAAACTGCGTCCCAAAATCCGTCAAAACATACTCCTCCAGCCAAAAGAAATGGCCCAGATTTAGAAGTATAATTGTTTAATATTTTCCCTTTGCCCTCTCACTGCTTTGATGTTGTTTATGTACCGTAAATAGCTTTACTGTGGTGAGTATTGATGTATTTGTAATGCAACTTGTGTATTGCAGAATTAGAATTACATTGTAAGTAGCATAGACGTAATGCAATTTTTTTTGCATCCTTTTTTTTCCTACAAGAAATATTAACATTCATATTGTAGTATTTAGAACAAATATGAACATACATAAAAGTAATACATCAGTTTCGTGAGAGGTTATTTTTAAAGCGGGACCATTTCTTTAGAAACAAGTTTGAGTCGTTATTGTTTAACGCAGTTGGCTTTTCAATTTCCATTAAGTTCATAAGTAGTTGTATATACACCTGCAACTTAGGACGCTTGTTCACAAATCAGCACGTCTGTATGTAATGTTTAGCTATAAGGAGTAGGTGATGAAAGAGAACATCTTTTTCATTGTCAATGAGACCAAAACAGAGAGAGAAGGAGAAACGTTTTCTAAGTCTTTGAAATTTTGAGAGATCCACACGAAGATGCTCTTCCAGAAGTTCTGTGTGTGTTTACAAGTCCAAAATAGATGAAAGAGAGTTTCCGCGCCGAAGGAGCAGGAATGTCTTTGTCTTTTACAGAAAGTCATTGGTGGCGATTTGTCTGTAAAGGAATTTAAATTGGAAAACTCTAAGCTTGTACACAACGATGATAGGCCATACGTATTTTTCCAATTTACTGTAATATTAAGATTGCTAAGTATGTCACTACCTTCCAACCACTCTCCCTGACGTTTTGATGGTATAGAAGCATTTTTGTTTATTAGACATTCATAATTTGTTTTTGGAAACTTTGTTGTGAGACAGAAGGCTGTTATCTGGATCCTTTGCGGGTGTTGGGTTATGATACAAGCTGTAATGTGTAAGTTTTTGAAATGCACTACAGCAGATATCACTTTATAATATTCGAGATAGTTGGTTTTGATTCTATATTTATCTATAAAGTCGTCGTAGCTTAGACAGTTTTGGTCGTTATCTAACAGATCTCATATCTCCTTTATCCCCGTGCTAAGCCATGATTTTGGATTCTAATGTGAAAGTTGTACCATATATATACATGCGGAGGAAAAATCTAGGTTCTCGTCTTTGTAGTGAAATTTTGTCCAGCACTGTACGATTTCTTTCCAGAAAGGGTCTTCGAGATTTAGTAGTGTATTATCCTTCTGTTTCAAATTGCATCGGAACAATAGTTTACCTCCGTACCTCCCTAAGTAATGGTCAAAAAAAAGTTTCCATTTCCCTTCATTTTCGTCATTTAGATACCCTTGGATCCACTTCATTTTTAAGGATGCATTGAAGCTATAAATATCTAACATCTTAAGTCATCCCTTCTCGTAATTATTTATCATTGTCGTCCTTTTGATTTTATCGCCCTTACCGTCCCAAAGGAAATTATACAATATGGAGTCTTGAGTATGTCAGGGGGTGTTGGAAGAGACGACAATATGTAGACAGTTTGTGATACGGCCAGAGCTTTTATGATTGTAATTTTTCCCGAGGTCAGCCTTCTAGCCGACCAGTTGTCTAAGATTCTCTTTATTTTCTCAATTTTTGCATTAAGCTTAAAATTGGGAGAACTTCCTTCCAAAGTCGAAAACCAAACTCCCAAGGCGAAGACCTTCCTGTTAGCCCTAGTTATTGGTTTATTTGAAGGCAAGATGATATTCGAACTTTAAGAGCTGCCAATCCAGAGAGCTTCAGTTTTTTCATAGTTGACTTTCAAACCAGAGATCTCAACGGGTGGATTTGGAGCCATCCAAAATAATAGTCTTGTAACCTGCGTATGCATCTAATTATTCCACGGACCTCTTTATCTTATTGCATTACCTTAGTATTTCAGCACATAAAATAAGTAAATGTGGGGAGAGCGGGCATCCCTGTCTCACACCGCGACTTAAGCTTAAAAAGTCCGAAGACCAACCATTGTTTCAGAACACAGCTGCTGATATCGGTATAGAATACTTTTACCCAGGAAACCAGAGAAGTTCAAAATTATAATACTTCAGAGTTTTAGGTCTATAAAGGACCACTCAATACTATCGAAGGCTTTTTCGAAGTGAACAAAATAGTAGGAGAGCAGGTATTTTTTCTGTATTTGTGTAATTGATTATACCATCAATTAATCTGATGTTTCTCCAATGAATTGGCCTTTAAAAAAAAACGTTTGATAGCTGTTAATTATCTTTGTTAAGACCCTTCGAGCTCTTACTACTTGCTATGGACTTGGCAGCTATTTTGTAATCGAAGTTAAGCAGAGTGATAGGTCTCCAGGTTTTTAAGAAATTGGCCGGTTTGGGTTTTTTTGGTATGAGAGTAATCAATCCTCTTCTTTGGGTAATCAATAAATGACCTTTTGTATATTGACAATTTAAAGCGTTTAATAGATGCTGGTTGATGTCATTCCAGAAAACTTTATAAAGTTCGGCTAAGAGGCCGTCGCTTCCGGGACACTTGTTTTATTCCATCGATTTCAAACTTTCCAACATTAACAGGCTGTCAGGAAGCCTTCACACTGTTTTTGCTCTTGCTCATTTAGGTTAAGAGCATTTCCCGTCTGGGAAAAAATATCTTTTCTTCCTTTGTGTCGGGTTGCGTACTAGCCGAAGAGTACAGTCTCTAGTAGAAGGATTTTGCTTCATCTAGACTCTCGCTAGTAGTCTTGACGACCTTATCATTTGCTAATGTAAGGTGTTTGATGGTCTTTTTATTAAACTGTCGCTTTTTTAAGTCTAGAAAGTATTACATAATATTCTTCGTGTGACAGAAAAGAGGTGTTCAGTTTCCAAGACCCCGGCCCCCTAGGATTTGCATTATTTGTCAAAATGAATAGATATGAAAGAGTGATCTGTTTTGTACCCGGGTAATATGTCTGTATTGGTGATAGTTGTTCTTAAACTAAAGCTTGTCCAAAAAAAAAGCCAAGTCGGCAGTGTATGTCAGGTTTTCTTCTCCTCTAGGTGAATCTTTTAGCTTCTGGATTAAGCCAACGCCAGATGTCTATTTCATTTCATTTCATTTTATTGTTTTCTTCATTCGGATTATGTTAAGGATTACTTTAGTATGAGATCCAATAGATTTGAAGTGTGCTTGACCTCTTTTAACGAGTTGTTGTGGGTTACCGGTCTTCTATCTTTTTCGGTCTTTTTGGACATCAAGAACTAGATCAAGGTTTCTCCCAAGAACTACCTCGCTAAAGTCAAAACAGAAGAGTTGATTTAGAACGTTTTAGAAAATTACAGGCTGGTCTTCGTTCGGTGCATACATATTTACTAAGGTTAAGATCCTACTTTCTAATTTGATATATAATGAACTTTCCCTCTCGATCGGAAAAGGTTGAAGGTTGAAGTCATTATTAAAAAGCACACACACACTCTGGCGCTGACGCTGGAAAAGCTGCTGAATACGGCGGAATATACCCACTCTGTGGACCATATGATTCTTTTTTTCTGCGGACCATATGTGCTTTTTATCTTTATACAATGAACTTCTTATAAAATATAAATGGCATATTTCTTCATCTTTTGCCAAAGGAAGGTCTCACGCCTTTTCATGGTGTTCGACAAACCCCTCACATTTTGTTAAAGACAAAGCAATTGTAAAGCATAGAGTTATTTCAAGTACCATATACTACCTCCACGCAATTTTCGTCACCACGTTCAGGTAGATTCATAAATAGAAGGTTCTTACGCCTAGAGTAGTTCTCCAAAGCGATAATTTTCTACTTTTCTTCATGTGCCCTTGATTTTATATTTTCAATTTCCGCTTGTTGGTTTACTTTGAGCAGGTCTAGATAGCTGTTGGCGACGAGAGTCGAGGCTCTGTTGGCATGTTTTCTTGTAGTCGTTGTTGGTTTTCGCGTCTTCTTGAATATCGTTAGTTGAATCCCAAGCCGCCTCTAGAGATTTTTCTACGTCTCGCAAGGACTTCTTTACACCTTCCAGTTCTTACTTCATTTCGTGTCTCAAGACTGAGATTTCCGATGCCAGGTTTCCGAAATGCTCCTGCATTTGGTTATCTAAACGGGAAAGTTTGTCCATAATTTGCTCAAAGTGTTCCACGTTAAGGGCCTCAGACTGTTCGTTGTCTTCCCTCTCTTCGCTCCTAGAGCGACGACTTCTTTTGGGCGACAGCGGCTGCTGTAAAAGATGAACTTGATGACCTGTTTTTTCGCTCTTTTCTTTTACAGGCTGATATACCGTAAGGTTTTGGCCTCGATTTTTCATTACCACGACATTAATATAAAATAGTTAAGCGAAAAATGGACGTTAGGCGTACTCCCGTCCAAAGATTTACGCGGCGACAGTGACAAGACGTACTGTAATTAATTTTAAATTTTAGTCCTCTAATCAGTACAATTATTTTTAGTTCCATTCTTGTGTACGTGTGCAGCATTGCACTGTATTGTTTTGTGTGGTATTAGATAGATAGATAGATAGATAGATAGATAGATAGATAGATAGATAGATAGATAGATAGATAGATAGATAGATAGATAGATAGATGGGCATTCCTCACGTAAAGTTGAGCAACCGACTTCCTTCCATTTCTAATGGTATTAATTCATTTTCCTCGCGGTTGTCATTTCCCGGTTGCTCTTCCTCTGAAGAATATTTTGGCTCCAGGATTAAACGCTGCATTTGTGCAATGAAAACATCAAAACAACAACATAACTGGCAGAAGATTTGGGGAGCTAGGAAGCCGTAAAACGTCACCAATCCCATAATTCATTGCGCATTCCAAGATGGTGACCACCGGTGAACTCGCAAGGCTAAAAGCGCGCAATTCGAAGCCAATTTTTGATAAAATGGTTGCGATCTATAAAATTTTAAACATTGATCTGGGTTCTGTGAGACGTTTGGAGCAATTGCGGTATTAATGTTATAACGTCATTGGTTCCCTTTAAGATTTTCACTACCTCAGATGCAATTCTTCCTTGCAACGAGTTCCATATGAACGCGTGAAGATTAAAGAACGCAGCAGACCAGTAAGAGTTCCATTACGCTCTCCCCGAGGACACTTTTAGGTTCAAAAGTTCCCTTTCCCCACTGCATGCATTCGAAGAGTTGAAGAAACGACTGTCTAGCGCAGAGACTTTGGGGTATTTTCACAAGGATTCCCCAACGCAATTGATTACTGGTGCCAGCCCAGTTAGGCTCGGGGCAGTTCTGACACAGACACACAAACATTGTCCGAGAATAATCAGTTACGCAAGCTGTAGTCTGACATACACAGAGCGGAGATATTCGCAGACAGACAAGGAGGCACTCGCACTCAAATGGGCTTGTGAGAAGTTTGACTCCTACATTTATGGAACAAGATTTGAACTTGTCACTGACCACAAGCCATTAGAGGTAATCAAGACCATGCGCACGCATCGAGAGATGGGTCCTGAGGATGGAGCTATACAAGTTTGAAGTGAGGTACCAACCGTGACCAAAGAACATCGCTGACTCATTATCAAGATTGGTGAGCAGTGAAGAGAGTGGAAGGAAAAATTTAAAACAAGTGGAGGTATATGTACCATTTGTACCAGTATCAGCCACACCCAGTGCAATGACAGCTTGTGAGGTAGAAGAGACATCGCCCGAAGATTAAGAAGTCAGAAAGAAGTCAGAAAGCTGTCAGAAAGTGCATCAACCAAAACCCATGGGATCAACTAGTCTACAAACAATACCATCCATGTAGCAGTTAGTTTTTCACGATTGGACAGTTGATATTCGGGGAGGGCAAGAATCGTCATCCCGCAGAAACTCAGACCGAGAATGCTGTCCCTCGCTCATGGAGGCCATTTCGGCATCGTCGGAACTAAACAGAAGCTACGCATCAGAGTATGGTGGCCTGGGATGGAGAAAGATGCTGAAAAATAATGAAAAACCTGTTACGGGTGTCAATTCTTGGTTTCCAACCACGTGACAGGGCGGCCATGTTGGAGCTCAAAACAATAGAATTTACATAAAAATATAATTTACTTTCCAGCGGAGAAAAAGGCCATTGTTCTTGACCTCCAACATGGCTGCCGTGACGTCACGTGCAAACCAGCAATTGGACAGTCGCCCCAGTCCCCAAGAACATATCAGAGCAGCAGCACTACCAAACGGACCATGGAGAGATTTGGCTGTCGATCTCCTACGACCATTACCAGCTGGCGAGTCCGTTCTGGTGTAGCCGTTACTACGAGGTTGAGTCACTTCTAAGATTATCTCAAGCTTAGAGGAAATATTCGCTAGACACGGCCTACCGAGAGTCTTAAATCAGATAATGGTCCACAGTTCATAGCGACAGAATTTGCAGAATACATGGAGCAGCAGGGTATCACAACCACAAAGTTACAGCGAAATTGCCCCAGGCAAATGGCGAAGTGGAGCGTCAAAACAGCTCCCTGCTAAAACTGTTCACGATTGCTCATGCTGAGAAGAGGAATTGGAAGAGAGAACTGATCACGTGCCTCGAAGCCTACCGAAGTCTGCCACACCCAACGACAGGGGTAACCCCAGCTGAATTACTCTTTGGCTACAGAATGCGTACCAAGCTTCCAGAGCTGAGTGAAGAACATGTAGAACAAAAAGTCCCTGATAGAGAGGGCGAACAGAAGAGCAAGAGCAAAACCTATGCAGACACAAGGAGAGGTAGAACAGCTTCGATCATTCTTGATTTGATTTGACAAGGAGAGGTGCAACATACTCAGAAGTACTTCCGGGTAACCAGGTTCTAGCGCAGAAGGAGAAAAGGGACAAGCTCTCAACTCGGTTCAACCCGACCCCGTACACACTCCTGAGCAAACACGGCAACAGATTGGCTGTACAATCCCGAAAAGGAGTCCAGTACTCACGCAACGCCTCACATGTCAAGAAACTACTATAGAACAGTGACACACCAAGTACACAGGAGTAAACATTATCAGAAACACAGAAGCAGGAGGAACCCGGCCAAAAACAAAATGCAGTGCAGGAACCAAGTGCTATTCAACCTAGAGTGTCAAGTGCTGTTGAGCCCAGAGTTCCAATTGCTCCTGAACCCGAAGTCCGAGTCAGGAGGTCTAAGAGGCCCAGAGAGGCATCAAGTTATCTCGAGGACTATTTTAATTAACTCTCAAAGACAGTCACAGTGGTAATGTGGGAGAAGCATTGAGACATTATCTTTGTTGACATAAAGAGATGAATTTGAAAAGTCAACTGCTATTTAAAAGGGGAGGGATGTAGTGTTTTAAAACCTAGATACCCTCGTTAGGGCAAGAACGCCTGACTGTTGTAGTGAGAGAGCAGGAGCTGCGATGGTGGAATTAAATGTTTACAGTTTGCTTTAATCCGGTCGAATCCGTCCTTGTTTCCGATTAGCTCAGTCCACAACACGCGTGAAGATTAAAGAACACAGCAGACGGGCAAGAGTTCCTTAACACGCTCCCCAAGGATACTTTTTAGCTTCAAAAGTTCCGCACTAAACAAAAGAGTTACTTACAGCGTCTGAAGCTGGGTGTTGTAATCAAAAACTCCTGTGGGAACTTCCTCCAGCTGGTTCTTATTCAAGTACCTACCAAGGATCAACGGTCATTATGACCTGATTGTTTAAAATGCATTTACTATATCTGTCTCTATTAGCCGCGATTGAAATGATTCCCTGTTCTTCACTGTTGTTGTTGTTTTTGTTTTTTTGTTTTGTTTTTGTTTGTTTGTTTGTTTGTTGTTTAATAGTCAGAGATAAAATAAACAAACTACTGGCGCTATTTATGAAATCTTTTATCTGTCTGTTATCATTATAGTAATTTTGCGATGGAAATCATGGTCTGAAAGCTGCAACCAGTATAAGCTTAGTAAAGAAAAGCCTTTTTCACAGTGGGATCTTTCAATGCTGACTTGACCAATTGCTGGTTTGCACGTGGCGTCACGGCAGCCATGTTGGAGGTCAAGAATTATGGCCTTTCTCTCCGCGGGGAACTTAATTCTATTTTTATGTAAATTCTTCGAAAGAATTTCGATTGTTTTGAGGTCCAACATGGCCGCCCTGTTATGTGGTTGCAAACCAATAATATGTGTGGGCGAATCGTTCAATTATTCAAACTCATTCTCTTTCTTTATGAAGCTGCTTTCTATTTCTCGTTAATATTTGCATCAAAAAATGTTTAATATCAACACCTAAGATATTCATGAATAACGAATATATCTGTAACTAACGCTCCCGCACATATCGGTTCGTCTCAGAATACCGTCAATGATCTAATAAACGCTCGGGGCGTCTACTAAATTTTAGGGGCCTGAGGATGGCGTTAACTAGATATGCGGCGTTTATTTTAGAGAGAGGCGGTTATCTTACTTAAACTCGCTGTCAAAGTTTGTGGGAAACGAAAACGTGAAGTGGGTTTCGTCGTTCCTTGATGTTACCGAGCCAAGACAAACCGATAGAAAGTGAGTACAGAAATGAAAAAGATGCAAAAGAGTATACCTACCTGGAACCTGAGCAAGAAAAGCAAGAAAACTAAATAAATTGCGTGATTTTTCTCTATGCAGTGTTATTTGGTTTTTGAGGCGATTCTTGGGGGAGGGCGGGGTCTATTAGTCACGGAGCGTTTATTAGAGGGGAGCTTTACACCTCAACGGGAGCGTCTATTAGATACGAGGCGTTTTTTTTTTTTTTTTTTTTTTTTTTTTTTTTGAGAGTGGGCGTTTATCTCGCCAGAAATTGACGACCGGATAAATATATGTAAACATTTTTGCAGAGAATAAAAAAAAGGTGCAAATAAAAAGTCGTCCACAAGCGTCTTATTTTAGTTCTGATGACGTCGGCTTAATCGACATCACATCTCACATTTCACAGTCCATACCTCTTTTCAACTAATGCACATGTCATCGGCTTCCCCATGGGATCGATCCCCGGGCTGCTAGGGAGATATGTGGGGGAATTCAAGGAGATGGATGGGATTCTTTGCCCGAGGGTAAGCGAAAATCTTGACATTGTTTTACGATCAAAGATTAGGGGGTTGAAAAGGATGTCACGGGGATTTTCAGGTG
This sequence comes from Pachyseris speciosa, assembly GCA_016490735.1. Classification (NCBI taxonomy): domain Eukaryota; kingdom Metazoa; phylum Cnidaria; class Anthozoa; order Scleractinia; family Pachyseridae; genus Pachyseris; species Pachyseris speciosa. The sequence goes on from JAEMWC010000516.1 coordinate 577,017, forward strand.
AGAGACACCTCACCCAGGGGATTTTGTCTTGAGAGATTCCCCGACCCCCCGGGGAAATTCCTTAAGTTTGCTTGACTGATTTTACAATCCCCTTGGTTTCCCCGGGGCTCGACCCCACGGGGAAGCCGATGACATGTGCATAATACAAGGAGAATATTTTAAAAAACACTCAAAACTCTATATTTACTAGTATAAAGAATAAAAAGACAAACTACACACTTAAAGTCTGTGAGCAACAAGTTGCTTGTTTTCTCGTAAGAGAATAATGCCAGATGTCAACACACACACACACACACACACACACACACACACACACACAAAACAATTCCTCTTACAGTTTGATCAGGTTGTTGTTATTCATGAAAGCTCCATCTGGTAAGCGTCCTATTTTGTTACTTGACAAGTCCCTAGGGGAGAAAAGGAGATGAGTTAAGGAGGCTAGAATCAGCTCTTTTGGCTTCGGGGTGTACCTGTTGAAATCACAATTTCCTATAGACGACAAGCTTTGATTTCCTTGACACTACAACATTTTTTCGACGTATACTCAAAGTTAATTTCCTCTTTTTTTCCGGGAAACAGCTGTTACCTTAGCGACGGTAATGCGTGGCCACTCATTTTTATATCTCGAAATCCAGTCAGACACTTTATAACGAAACTTCAAGAGTGTAAACTATTCAAGTCTGGCAACTTGTAGGCCAAATAAGAAAAGAATCTGTAAGGGACTTTTTAAGAAAATTTCAAATAAACTTAAAGGTCGGTTTGCTCATTCCCGAGTTTTTCTTCAAGCTTTACAAGGAAATGTTAAAATTTTACACCTTTCTTCTCTTTTCAAGGAATTATCATGGTAGCAAAGCACTTTCAATTTACATTGAGTCTCCTGGGTAATAATAATAATAATAATAATAATAATAATAATAATAATGATAATAATATATTTTTCTAAAAAGGAGTCGTCAGGGATTTCTGAAAACTACCTAAGGAATTGCACATCTTCAGCTCCAGTGGAAGGGCATTCCAGAGCCGAGGGACACATATAGAAAAAGCCCTGAGCCCCTCTTCACAGAGGCTGCATATTTCCTGATCTAAGGTTACGGCCAGGTCTATAAAGGTCTAGCAGTTCCTGAAGATAAACAGGTGTAATACCATTCACTACTTTATATGTATATAACAAGATCTTAAACTCTAACCGTTGTTCAGCTGGCAACCAATGGAAATTTTGGTTTATCGACGGAGTTTATAATGTAAATTGACCACCGAACAGTGTCGGGTTATTTGGCTAAATACTGACTCAGAATACACTACACGAGTTTCTTATCGGTTGCCATGTTTAATCAGCCTCCATATCATGCGGGCATCAATCCCCAGAAAGCCCTTCATGTAAGCTATCACAACATCTCCCCCTTTAGTTTAACAACTCAACATTCAAAAAGGAGCAACTGACGCTACAGTAAATCAAAACTTATAACACTGTGCAATGTCACTCTAAACCTAGATTTTCCCTAGCTTTGAGTGAAGGCTTTATGATTCTCTTAGGCCTACTAGCAAGAATAGGTGTTACTGGGGGCAATTGTAAGTTAGGAGTGTCAGTTTGCATAGGTGATGCTGGCTTGGTCTCCGCTGGAGCGTCACTCACAGCGGGTGTCGGTCGATGTTGCTGCTGCTGATCCGGAATCGGTATCAAGTGAGCACGGTTCCTCCTTAGTGTGCTGGTGGGTGTGTCGACCACGTACGACCGAGGTGTTGATGCCGCTTTCACAACTTTCCCTGTGCGTTGAAGGTCTTTCACAAAGACTTCTGTACCCGGTCCTATTGGAGACAGGGGCTTTGCTTTGTGCCTGCTGTTGAACACTGGTTTCCTGCTTCAACTTGCTCATGCTCTCTCGTGCACGTAGGTTTTCTAAATCGGGCCACTGCGGGTTTGACTGGGTATGGAACGTAGGTACACTGTTCCTAATTTGCCTTCCCATCAGTAACTGAGCAGGAGAGAACTTGCATGCTAGTGGTGTTGATCTGTAGGCAAGCAATCCTTTAGCGGGTTCCTTCTCTTTCGTGATCAGGTTCTTCACCGTTCTGACTCCTCGCTCGACTTCTCCGTTTGATTGGGGAAATCGCGGACTACTTGTGTTATGTTTGAATCCCCACTCCTTAGCAAAATGTGAAAATTCTGCACTGTCAAACTGAGGGCCGTTGTCAGATCGCACTTGTTCTGGAGTGCCAAGCCTGGCAAATATGGACTTGAGTGCTCTGATGACCTCGCTTGACTTGGTGGTCTTTGCCATCGCTGCTACTTCCACATACCTTGAGAAGTAGTCTATGACAATAAAGTAGTCAACGCCTTTTAACTCAAAGAGGTCTGTGGCTACGACTTGCCGGGGACGGTCCGGTAAAGGTGTCGGGATAAGTGGTTCAGGTTTGCAGTCCCTGTGTAAGGCACAAACTCTGCACTGTTGTACTAAATCTTGGATTTCTCTGCTGAGTCCTGGCCACCAAACAGAGTTTTTGGCTCGCTCACGGCATTTGGTTATCCCTTAGTGTCCCTCGTGGATCTTATCTAAGGTGTCTAGGCGCATGGAGGACGGGATTACGATTCTGGACGCCTTTAGCAGGATGTTTTGTACCACCGACAGCTCGCCTCTGCTTGACCAGTAAGGTTTTAAAGCATCCTTTAGTGAATACTTGTCAGGACATCCCTCGTAGCAGGACACTTTGATCTGGCTGCAGACTGGATCCTCGTCCTGCGCTTCCACTATTTGCTGTAGTCTTGTGTCTGAGGCGGGTAGCGACGAGATCACACTTACGACGTAAGCAACCATGTCGTCATCATCAATTGTGGACTGGACCATTTGATCTCGAACTTGGAGTCTCGAGAGCGCATCCGCTATGTGCATCTGCTTTCCCTGGAACGTGCTCGTGCTTGATTTCCTTAAAGTGGAATCTCATTAACCTCATCCTGAATCGCTGGATCCTTGGCGGAAGTTGATCCAGTGTATGAGTACTCAGCAGTGGTACCAGGGGTTTGTGGTCAGTTTCCACGAAGATTGACTTTCCCACGATGTATTCCCATGATCGCTCGCACGTCCATGTGAGAGCTAGGGCTTCCATCTCGATTTGTGCGTACCTAGTACCGGGACTTGTATGAGGTCAGCTTTGATTCGCTCAAATGCTTTCTGCTGCTCGACTCCCCATGTCCACTGGTTCCCTTTCTGAAGAAGGTCTCTGATGCTCTTTGTCTTGTCAGCAAGGTGTTCTGAGAACTTGCTTAATTGGTTCACCATGCCAAGAAAGGTTCTTACTTCTTGCACATTCTGAGGTGGTGGTAGGTCAGTGATTGCTCGTAGCCTCTCTGGATCTGCCTCAATTCCACTGGAGCTTATGACGTGACCAAGGAACTTGACCCGTTGTGTGCTGAACTCACACTTATCAAGGTTCAGTGTCACACCGGCTTCTAACAAACGCGTAAGAACAGCTTCCAGCCTCTCATTGTGTTCCTTCTGGTCTTTACCATGTACCAACACGTCATCTATGTTACATTCCACGCCCTCTAATCCCTCAAGGATCTGACTCATGTTTTTTCTGGAATTTCTCTGAACCAGAACTGATGCCAAAGGGTAAGACGTTGAAACAGGAACGTCCCCATGGAGTGATAAATGTGGTTAATGGTCCCGATTCCCCTGCTAGCTTAATCTGCCAGAAGCCTGAGTTGGCGTCAAGTTTAGTGAAGACTCTTGAGTCGGCCAACCTACCCAGGGTTGTGTCTACTGCTGGAAGTGGGTGGTTCTCTCTCTTGACGTACTCGTTGAACTTGCTTAAGTCCACGCATACCCTGACTTTCCCGTTGCTCTTGGGCGTTACCACCATAGGTGCACACCAATCGGTGGGTTGGTCGACTCTGGATATGACGCCTGTCTCTAGTATTCTATCCAACTCTTCCTTCGTCTTCTGATACAGCGGTAACGGCACTTTCCTTGGAACGGTCATTTGGAAGGGTTTGGCATCTTCTTTAGGCGTGATGCTGTAATTGTCCTTCATGACCCCCAGACCCTTGAACAGCTTAGGGTACTTGTCTGCTACTTTAGTCTTGTAGTCAGCACTGCTCAAACTGTCAAGTCTGGTTACCAGATTCAGACGTTCGGCTGCCTCTCTTCCTAGCAAGGCTCTTTCCAAATCTTCAATCACGTACACTTGTTCTCTTGCAACATTGTCTTGCGCTTGTAACTCTGCAGTGAAAGTTCCTAAACACGTTACTTTTTGTTTACATGGACCCATGAGCAGCTTGGTTGTGTTGCTTAGTGATGGGGTTGGTTTCAGGCTATGGTACAAGCTCGGTGGAATTACAGTAACATCTGCACCTGTATCGACTTTAAACTCTGCTTGTTGCCCATTCATCTTGACTTTTGCTTTCCACGAACCTCCTTCGCCTCCTTGAACAGCATCTAGTTTGGTAACTTCACCCAGGAAGAACTCTTCATCATGAACTCTTCATCATGTTGTGTGCCAGAGAAATTCACTTCGCCCACCATCTTGTTGGAGTGAGTTCTGCAGGCTTTTGCCCAATGACCCACTTTAGAACACTTGATGCATTTTGACTCTCTTGCTGGACATAGTCTCTTTGCATGAAAGGGGCCATGGCATCTTGGACATTTTCCTTCAGAAGACTTCTCCCTTGCTTGCTTTTGTTTTGATGGCTTCTTCTGGTCTCTTTTCTTCTCTGCTTCTTCTTTTCCCTTTCCTTTGGATAACCGGTCCACGTTAGCTGGTGGGGGTTCTGACTTTCCTCTCTTTAGGAAGGTTTGTTGTTTTTTTACTCTCTCTGACTGTCTGGCCTTTATAGTTGCCTTTTCCAAAGTCAACTTGGGATCCAGTTGCAGCTGTTCAGAGAGCTTTTTGTCTTTCAGCCCCACAACGATTCTGTCTAGGATGAGATCGTCCTTAAGAGTGCCAAATTCGCAGTATTCCGCAAGACAGTGTAAATCAGTAATAAAGGTATCCACTGACTCATGGTCATTTTGACTCCTGGGGTTAAATTTAGCTCGTTCAAATATTACGTTCCTCTTCACTACAAAATGACTTTCAAACTTGCCTTTGACGGTGTCGTACTGCTTCGCTTCAGCGGCGGTAAGTCCAAACGAGAATACAATGTCACCGGCCTCTTCACCCATGGAGTAAATAAGAGTGTTTACCTGGTTCTCGCCGTCCTTTTGGTCGAGTCCGGACGCTTTTTGAAATCTCTCGAAACGCCTAATCCATCTGGGCCATCCTTCGGGTTTAAAACTAAATTTTTCCGGCGGTGGAACTTGATAGTTTGCCACGGATATCTGTTGTATAGTTGCTGCGACTTGCGGGTGTGCATTTTGAGCGCCGGCTCCGTTCGACTCTTCAACTACTTGTGGTTGTTCAGCTTGAACTCCGGCCGCGTTCGCTTCTGGTTCTCCCATACTTCATCTGTGTCTGATTCTTCTTCAGTTTACAGGTTATTGGGAACTTTCCGCTGCCACCATGTCGGGTTATTTGGCTAAATACTGACTCAGAATACACTACACGTGTTTCTTATCGGGTGCCATGTTTAATCAGCCTCCATATCATGCGGGCATCAATCCCCAGAAAGCCCTTCATGTAAGGTATCACAACAAACAGGGTTTCCATTAGCTGACGTCTCGAGCGTTAGCCCTTCGTCGGAGCGAATCGACGAATTGTGGGTTGTGTATGGGTTACATACAGAAAATGGAGCTACGCTATTGGTGGTAACATGGTAACGTGAGAAACAGGAATAAATTAATTGGATGAAATGCGCTCGTTGATACAGTGGGGATTAAGAGTGCCGATTTGAAAGATCAACTTTTGCTCGAGATTTTTACGGCCTTCCGTGGTACCTTGATGTAGGGAAAGGCCGGCAACCAATGGAGCCTAGCAGCAGAGGTCAGCACATACTGCAGGCGCCGGATTTTACAGTTGGGAAGGCCATTATCTAACTTAGAAGTCACAAAAGCGTGCACCAAAGTCTTAGCAGTTTCCATACTAAGAAACTTTCTAATTTTTGAAATTAACCTAATTGAGTAAAAAGCAGATTTACATATTTGTGGGATGTGTTTATCAAAACTAAGACTGGAGTCAAAGATCAATCCAATATTCCTTGCATGATCAGTTGGCTTGAGTTCAGCGCTAACTACTTGAAGACAGTACAGGGAGGGGGCAGGCCGATTTCTAGCATGGAATACTAGGATATTCATTTTGTTGTCATTTAACTGCAAGTTGTTATGCAGCATCCAGGCATTAACACTATTGATGCAAGCCTCCAGCTAAAATTTGGCTTCTTCAAGGTCATCAGCATCTGATGTCTTGAACGAACAATGAATTTGTGTGTCATCAGCATACTGATGGAAGGAAACTTCATGATGACGCACTGTGTCCCCAAGTGGCGCTGTGTACATCGTATACAGTAGTGGTCCAAGCACGGAGCCTTGAGGAACCCCGCAAGGCAGCAGACGACTGGTTGATCGTTCACTGCCAATGGAAACAAACTGTTTCCTTTCTGACAACTACGATGCGAACCACTTACAAGCCACACCATGTATCCCAAAGCGGTTGGACAACCTGTGGATGAGGGTCTGATCGTCTACTGTGAAAAATGCCGCAAACAAGTCCAGCATCAACAGGACGATACTTTTGCCATCATCAATAGATTCCGTGCTATGACCTATTTTATAGGCCGACTGAAAACACTCGAGTAGTCCATTCTCACTCAGATGACTAGTAACTTGGGCGGCTACCACCCTTTCGCATAACTTAGATGTAAACATAAGATTGGAAATAGGCCTATAGTTCGAAAGTAACTCGAAAATAACAGTCCTGCGACGACTGTTTCAGCAGCGGATCCAACAGAGCCTCTTTCATAATTCCGGATACTATGCCCTGAGTTAATAAAAGGTTCACAATCACGGTTAATACTGGTAACAAAGTATCCAAACACTGCTTCAGCACATAAGCAGGGAGAGGGTCGAGTGAACATGATTTCACTTTGGAGCTCCGAATGATGTTTGACATTTCCTGAAGGGTGACAGGTTGAAATTTGTGCAAAATCGCCATAGGCGCGGCTACACATTCAGGAAATCGATTAACAACGTCACTCCGCCTTGTTCTAAGCTCATCCCTGATTTTGGAAATCTTATCAGTGAAAAAATCAGCAAAAACCCCTACGAGCTGTGAAAAATCGTCACAGCTAGGAAGCTTTTTCACCGTTTTTACGAGTAGCAACCTGCTTACAACTCCAAAAAGTTTCTTTTGATCTGATTGATTATCCTCGAAAAACCCGGAGTAATACCTCATTTTCGACTGGTAGATGAGCTTGTTAACCATAGTAGATTGCTGAATGTATTGTTTACGATCAACACTCAAAAGAAACCGCCTCCAACGGCGCTCCAGTCGCCTGGGCACACGCTTCTCTTCCGTGATGTTTTCAGTATACCATGGTGCCGCGGGATAACTGTTTAACATTGATGACAATACTGAGTTATACTGATCCACCAAATCAGTCACATCGTTCACCTCCTCGGTCACCAGTGATGAATTAGTTATGTCAGCTTGGAACTCCGAGACATCGATGGATTTAAGTCTGCGTATAGTCTATGTATGGAAACCATAGGTTTTTTGCTAAAAGTGAGTTGGGGTGGTATTAAAACTCTTAAATTTCCCAAGATTTTGATCGAGGAGTGGGTACGTTATGCGTGTATCTTGTCACATGACAACTGGTCACGTGGTTGTACTCGCTGGTCGGCCGAATCATTTGCAAAATTTACCTTGGAAATGTGTCTGTCTGTGCCTGAGCTCATCATAAAGGGCTGAGAAGGCCTAAACCTTGCCAATTTCAAAGAGCCGCTTATGGGCCCTTTGCAGGATGCCAGTCACGTGGTACAAGAACACCATACTGGGACGCAAACAACCCACTAGGACAAGGCAAAGAAAGAACTTACTTTTTTTAAAATGGTAATTTTCTTTGTTTGTCTAGCCCCAATGGGTTGTTTGCGTCCCAGCATGACGTTTTTGTAGCACGTGACTAACCTCCAGCAAAGGGCCCATTGGCACTGTGAATGCAACAAACTTTGTTCAACCGCTCCTTTTAAGCTGGTGACAGCTTGTTCTTCATGGACAAGGGGCCTAAAAGCAAATGAACCCTGTCTCACCAGTTTTCAATCTTCACTTGTAGAAGTTTCCTTGAAAGTTGAATGTGTCTGGGCAACTGTCGGTGCAGGATCAAAGCCTGAGGGGAGCCTTTCCCGATCAAAGATAGGTATAATTTCCCAGGACGCAACAGGGTCAGATTCTTGCTGTTTGGTTGCTTATTTGAGGTTGCTGATAAAAATTGAGCAGATTGAGCTCTTTTTTGTCTTTTTTTAAAATTTCCTCTTTGATTTGGAAGCAGAAGAGGTGTTTTGTAATGTTTACTCTCTAAATAAACGATTCAGTTGAGGAAACACGAAAATTTGGTTTATCAACGGAGTTGATAATAAATTGACCACCGTACAGGGATTCGATTAGCTGACGTTTCGAGCGTTAGCCCTTCGTCGGAGCGAATCGACGAATTGTGGGTTGTGTATGGTTTATATACAGAAAATGGAGCTACACTATAGGTGGTAACATGGTAACGTGAAAAACAGGAATAAATAAATTGAATGAAACGCGCTCGTTGATACCGTGGGGATTAAGAGTGCCAATTTGAAAGATCAGTTTTTGCTCTAGATTTTTACGGCTTTCCGTGGTACCTTGATGTAGGGAAAGGCCGGAGATCGACATGCGTTGTTTGGAATGATTAGGGAGATTAAAATGCCGAGCGACAGGTTTGGATGCGTCTTTGTCATCTTTCTCAACATCACGAAGATGTTCTCGGAATCGGTCACCTAGTCGTCTTCCTGTTTCGCCGATGTATAACTTTTTGCATAATGTGCAGGTTATGCAATAGATAATATTTGCGGAGGTACACGTGAAACGATCGGTGATCTTAACAGATCGCTTAGGGCCCGATATTTTGTCAGTGTTTTGAATGAAAGGACAAGTTTTGCATCGCGAGCGAGCGCATTTAAAAGTGCCAGGTTGAATGCGCTTTTAACTAGAAAATTACCTACATTTTTGTCGCGGTTGAATGAAATCAGCGGTGGTTCCATTTTCTGTATATAAACCATACACAACCCACAATTCCTCGATTCGCTACGACGAAGGGCTAACGCTCGAAACGTCAGCTAATCGAATCCCTGTACGGTGGTCAATTTACATTATCAACTCCGTTGATAAACCAAATTTTCGTGTTTCACTTCCCCACCGACGCAGCACCACAGTTTCTTTAGAAACTAATCCCCTTTATTCAGTTGAAGAAGATTTGCTCGTTTGCGATTTAAGATTTTCATTTCATTCTTGCACCATTTTGGAGCTGAGCTATTTATTTTTATTCCATTTCTATGCTATTACTTTCCCTCTTCTTCATGTGTAACAAACACCTTTGCACTGGTATTGCTGCAAAAGATGGCAAAACCTGTGGTTGTTGTTTGTATGTGAGAAAACAGTTTGTACGATCATTGTTATAAAGTCGTGGTATTTGCCAAATTCAATAAATCGTTGGACATGGTCTTGGTAATTAAGCAATCTAGCACATGTATTCCTTTTATTATTATTATTATTATTATTATTATTATTATTATTATTATTATTATTATTGTTATTATTACTTATAATCCTTGGCTTGCTTGCTTAGTCTCTGAAGGACCGGGTCCAACCCATGGGCCTTAGATGCCAAAGAGTTCACTTGATTGACAGGACACTACTGAGGATGCGAGCTGTACCGAGAAGAGTAATTTTTTTTGAGCTCATCAATACTGACTGTGCCTGGGATTTTGTCAACGTACTTTTCCAGTCCCTTCTTAATGACCCCTAGTGCACCAATGACAACTGGTATCGTCTCTGTTTCCATTTTCCACATTCTGGCGATCTCAATTTCTAAGTCTTTATACTTAGAGAGTTTCTCGACTACTCTAACGGATGTATTTCTGTCTGATGGGACTGCCATATCTATAATCTGACATTTCTGATTCGTGTGATCTCTGATTATGATATCTGGTTTATTAGCCGCTATTTCTCTGTCAGTATGAATTTGCATATTCCACAGAATCGTTGCTTGTTCGTGCTCTACAACAGTATCCAGTTTGTGGTCGTACCACTTGTCAGTTGTCTTGATATCATAGCTCTGGCACACCTTCCAATGGACGTATGATGCTGCGTTATCATGCCTCTGAATGTATTCAGTTTTGGCAAGTTCTGGACAGCCAGATATGACGTGATCGATAGACTCATCAAACTTGCCACACATCCTACATAATGGGTTAGTACCATCTTTAATCATATTGCTGTGGTGCTTTGTTGCCAGGCTTTGGTCCTGTGCGGCAATAACCAGCCCCTCAGTATCCGCTTTTAATCCACTGCTCATTAGCCACTGGTTAGTT
>JAEMWC010000516.1:590000-624945 GCA_016490735.1 Pachyseris speciosa
AGTCAGTTGCTTCCCTGCACAGGATACCTTTAACAGGGTGCGATTGTCGCTCCAAGGAGAACAGACGCAATGCCTGGGACACGCTGATCATAGAAGCAAAAGGAAAAGCAATGGTTCTGACGTGATCGAAAAAGCTACTCATGTATTTCTCTCTGTTTTGTTTTGTTTTGTTGTTCCTTTTCTAAAACAAAAATCTATGTATTGATAATACGTTTTTATACCATAACAGAAGGGGGAAAGTTTTCGTCTTTATATAATTACACTGTGAACGAATATAACCTCCGTTCATAATTGCTAATAAATGACGTAGTCATACCACGAGGTATAGGAGGTACTCTTATGGCACTCACTCACTCACTCACTCACCCGTTTCTTATTTTTTCATTTAACTTGGATGAAACACTTCTCCTGTCCCTACCCTGGTCAGTATTTTACTTGTCCCAGCAGTCCTCTTTGCTCAAGGCTTGCAATTTTCAGAGGGTAGTAGAAATGCGTAGATTCTTGCTCGACTGTTTATGTATCATGAAGTGAATATGAATGGCGTCGATCGATCGGACCGTGTGAAGATTGTAAGACGGATGGTTTTTAGTTCGTTCCCCAAATATACCTTTGTGGAGGTGGAAAGTGGAAAGCTAATACCACATAAGCTGGGACAAATGAGGATGCAAATCTTCAGAACGACGAAAATTGCACGCCGATGTCTTAAAAGCCATGATTGAAATATCGGCAATGACCTTGCTTTTAATATTATTACATATGGAAGATTTTTCTTGTCACCCGAAGGAAGAATGCAGCAGGGAGGAATGAATCTCTTAATAATCAAAACAAGTTATTTCAATGCCACTAGCACTGAAGGGAACGGTTGAAGTTTAAGACAAGAGGAAACAACGCCAAAAGCATATGTTTATATAACAAAAGGCATGCTTTGGTCAATGACTTTTTGGAAATAAAATTTCCTGCGACCGTAAGCAAGAAAATAAGACATTTCATATCCTTAGGCGCTTTAGACAAGTACCAAACGAAACTACTTCGTTCGAGCAAAGGATTGAAACATTCAGCAATGAATTAAATCCCCCTTCACATGATGAGACCTATGTGTTGTTGCATATCAAGTTAAGCTTAGATCTTCACTGTTTGGCACAACATACAACGTCGAAATCGCTACACATAAATCAACAGAAACAAAGTAACCAGCAGGGCTTTTCTACCAAAACAAAGTATTTAGACAAGCAATACATTATTTGTTTTTTTCTAGGAGAAAAATATGATCGATTTTACTGCTCAATTTGAGACATGCACGTATTTGATTCTTAACCAAGACGAGATCGCAAATTTCTAAAATGTCTGAAATAGCTTTCCAAGCCAAAACACCGCCCTTGTTGAGAAAGTCTATATCCTTTGGCTTAAATAAACGAACAGTATAAAAATTGTTTTGATTTTAATTAAATATTGTGGCCAAAAAAAAAAAAAACAGTTACCATGCTGTTACATACGCTGTAGATTTCTTGAGGTCTAACGTTTTTCGGGGTGTCGCACAATGCTCTCCTTCATGGGAGGTTAGGTGCGGGCAAGAATGCATCATAACCAGTCTAGTTTGTTAGACTCTGGAAAAGAGGTCGGATTACTAGTCAAAATAGCCTGAATTTCAGCCGCCTCCTCCGCTCGTTAAATCACTCGGGGAGAGAGGCGTCTGAAAGAACCATTCGTTAATGCTCTCCGGTGAGGTCACTACCCAAAAACCTGCTAGTGGCTCTGATTGGTTGCTGTGCTAATTTATTTGCGCGACTCGAGCGACGTTGAATAATATATTGCCAGAGTTGGCACGTTCAAGATGGCGGAAGGGAGGCTCGTGCTAACCCAACAAGACTTTCAGAGAGCCAATTCTGGTGTATGGTCGAGATTTGGGGTTGAAAACATTTATCCGAAACAAGAAAAGGCACTTTCAGAATTTCTTGGCGGAAGAGAGGTATTCGTAAACTTGCCTACGAGATACGGCAAATCCTTATATTTCAGATGGCTCCACTCGTGGCAAATGAACTTTCAAAGCAACACAGCCGTTTCCCAAACGAAAGCATAGTTGTTGTCATTTCGCCATTGGCTGCTTTAATGAAGGACCAAGTCTCCTTACTGAAATCTTTGAATATCCGTGCAGAATTTGTAGCGACCTATCAAGTGGAAATTGTCCTCAAGGAGGTAGAAGCACGAAATTACCGATTAGTATACACATCAGTTGTCATGTGGGTCTTAAAGGCGACAGTTTGCTAGTGTCAGGTGAGGGGAGAAGCGAAGTTAAGGTGACAGACGATGAAACAGAATCTCGATAATCAAACACAGCTATAATTCAAGATGGCGTTCCGATCCAGTATCTGCCGGTCGGCACAAAATAACATCTACCTGCGGTAGGTTATCTTCAGGAGTTGCGTTGCGAAAATTCGCGACGGGGGCCCGATGAGAATATCGATCACCAGTACCAGTTTAATGATTAACCAGATGCTGCCCAGGTGTGTTTGCTATATAAAAATGGCGGTAAACTTTGAAAATTACTTCGTGGACAATTTCGAAAAAGTTGAAAGAATAATTCGTGATCATGAATTGACAACAGCTACAAAATTTTCATTATCCAAGCCTCCGAAGGATAATTCAAAGATGTAGTGTTGTTAATGAAATATGGCAAATATAAATATCTCCCTTAGGTCGATGTTAACTCGCCAGTGACCTACAGTAGGTACAATACAAATGAGTTTTTATATTTTTAAAAGAAAATTCTTTGAGGCTAATCTCCATGTCGTTTTTTTTATTCACCGAGGTTAATTACCTACTGTAGGTGGATGCCATCCTTTAGCTTGTATAGTCAAAAGTGTTGATCGCAATACACCATTTTGCTAATGATCCGTTCCTGGTGAATTGTGGGTATATCCAGTCCTTTGTGGGGGCAAACGGTGAACATTACTGATCATTAGCAATATGGTGTATTAGTGCAGCAAGATGCATCCATAAGCTGGCTCACAAGAGCCTTTGATTTTTCATAAGTTTTTGCTTTTTTTTTGCTTGCTATCATCATCATTTATTATTATTATTATTATTATTATTATTATTGTTGTTGTTGTTGTTGTTATTGTTATTGTTATTCATTTTGGATTGTATTTATGTTTTTCCACTTTTAGTTTTTCTGTAAAAGAAAACCATTTTGTGGCCATGCCTGTAATAACAACAGTCGGCGACTTGTTTCTGTAAATAAAAAAGGAAGGAAATTTCTCTTTTCAATCCTTTTTCCGGCCTTTCAACTTTTGTAAACTACAAACGGGTTTGTCATAGTTATTGTTAACTTGATAATTTGTGTTCTCTTTATAAGTGTTTACGTCTATACATATTTCACAGACGTTTTTCTTTAACAAATATTCCACATTCTGTTTCTTGACACTCCTACAAATAAATTCAACTAGGTAACAGATGCCGCCGATGACTTTGAAGCAGTGTCTTTATAGTTTTTGCTTTCCGTACGCATTTTGAAGTGAAAAAATGCTTTTTTGGGCATGTAGCGTTACCGTGGCAAGCAATGATTGATGTAGAGCAACCAGAATTGCAAGATTTTTCCCTTGTGATTTCCTATCTATTTCCTTCCTATTTTTTGTTGCCAGTTTTTCTTGTCTTTTAATAATCTTTTATCGATTGCAATTATTTTTGTTTTAACTCCTTATGACATGTTTTTCTAGTAGTGGAAAATCCAAGTTGCCCTGCCTTGATCTATTGGCCACATAAAAAAGCTTGTGGCGTGATATGAATCTATTGTGATTGTATGACATCAAATTAACGCGAAATCTATAAAAAAAATCTATAAAATGCAAACCGTCTCCACTGATTCAAGGCGGCTTGGAAATCATCGTAGACGTTTGTTATTGAAATAAAGGTGCTGTAAAACAACAATGATGTAAGATAGTGTGACTTACATTAACATCGACGTAAATTAAGATTCATTCAATTAAAAATCGCGTTAAAGTGCATCGTTAATTTGCTATTATAAGGCATATTCTGCGTATGTAATAAGCTGAAATTTGGGTCCAGTTCCTGCGTATGTAATAAGCTGAAATTTGGGCCCAGTTCCTGCTTCAAGATAAACATCAACCGAGGTCTTGCTCATAGGAATCTTATTCACATAAATCGATTTGAGTTGTATTATTTTAAAATTGATATACAATTCAATTAAATGTGAGGTTTAAGTTTTTACTGAGCAAGTCAAACACATTTCACTACCTACTATAGTAGTAGTAGGTGTATTAATTCAATACCACCTCCAAACATACACCCTCCTCGCTTCGCTCGTCGGGTGTTGTTTTCCGGTGAGTATTGAATTAATACACTTACTGCGACTCAGCACCCGAGGAGCGGAGCGACGAGGGCAACACCGCGAACAAGCGGGCAAAACAGGGGAACACAGGGGAAACGGGTGCAGCAGGGAGCGGGGCTCGGCCAATTGAAGAAGGGGTTGTATGTGGCAAGCTATGGAAGGCAAACGGCCAGTTCCTGCGCCCGCAAAAAGAGGCCGCCTGTTCCAGCACCTCGGAAAAATTCACCTTCTAAATATACTGCTATGGCGGCGCCAACACGGGAAGATATTTTGAGGGAGTTTGACCCCCTTTATCCACCCGTTAAAACAAACCCCCAAACAAAGTACCAAACATTACTTGCGACACATTTTGGTGTCCCCGAGCGTGAATGGGTAGAAACCCGAACTGGCCGCCGGTTTATTGAATGGAGAATTAGCAATAACCTTGGTGAAGACAAAACACAAACATTTGTGAACAAACTCCACGAAGTTGCACACACCTCTTTTTACATTCGTTTTTCCTATTCATATTGGTTGAGAAATATTGAAGACGGCTCTCTGATGTTATATTATAACAATTGTCAAGAGAACTCCCGTTGGATTAACCATCGTTCTGTTGCTGAAGACTGGTTGCGAGAAAAAGAGGCGCAACGATTGGGTCAAGAAGGAGGCGCTAGACCAAGCACACGCTGGGTGTTTGATGGTTTTTCGGATGTCTGGGTAAAACTTGTGTTCACCAGACAACCCTTGTTGGGAACAGGACCTTTGCCGGAATGGTTGCGCACGTTGGCGCGCGGCCGCCACGGCCCAATGGTATGTTTGGACACATATCAAGACAACCTCTGTTTATGGAGATGTCTTGCTGTCCATCAAGGAACCAGACCAGACTGAAGCACCAACAAAACCCGCGAGCTGGCGCAGAGTTTTCTAATAACCTTGAAAACCCACAACAAGACTGTGAGAAAACTTCGCTTGACGAGCTTGACAAAGTCGAACAGCATTTTAATCGCGGAAAACCTGTTTCAGATTGGTTGGGAATTCGCGTTTATGAGCCCGAACGGCAAGGCGAAAACATAAATCGGTGCCTTATCAGAAATCCCAGCCCAACACTCAAAAACATTCTGACAATCGGTGTGTTCGAAGGGCACGCGTTTGTTGTAAAAAAATTAAAACATTGGGGCAAAACTACATTTCTCCCCATTGCCAAGCAAGATTAACCCAAGCTTGTAGTTTGCAAAGACACATCAAAACCTGTTCTAGAGGAGAAACCGTGGTGCTTTGCCCCAATAAAAAAAATTTGAGAAACCACAAACCGCGTTTGAAAAGGCTTTCTTTCCCGAAAACAAAACTTCTTCGTCCGAATCAATACGTTGGCTGCAAAGACAAGCCCGCCAAAGAGGCATTCACATTCACCATGCAATGTGCGGGCACGGAGGAGAACCACTTCTTTTGGGGCATTCAGTGGATGGGTTACACATTCAAAGCAGATTCAAAGCACATTCAAAACAGTTTTCCAATACCACGGGTGCCGCTGGCACGGCTGTCCGCGTTGTCATCCCGATCGGAACACAAGAATTACAAACAGAGGCCACTCGTATGAAGAGCTTTACCCAAAAAACAATTCAACGAACCCGGGAACTGAGAGAGGCGGGTTTCACAGTCGTTGAAACTTGGTCGTGCCAAGAACGCCCTTGGTGGGTACAAAGATATGGCAAAAAACAAAGGTTTCCGAATGAGAGAAGGGAAAATGGTGACTTATATTCAACAAAAGTTGGGTTTGAGCGCCTTTTACGGCAAGCGGTACGTGCTGCCGGACGGGATACAAACCGAACCCATCGAATACCACCTCTAACCAGGCCTGGCAGGAGGAAGCTTGGTATTCGGCGGAACAACCATCAACTCTTCTCGCACGAAGCTGCGTTTTGGCCCATCGGAAAGCCAATACATTACAGGTTGGTTGGGCTTTACCATTGCCCTTGCAACCTCGTACACCTTCAAAGACCAAATTGGATCTGTGGCTCTTCGCGTACCACCTTACAACTCGCCGGGTTGAAACAAGTAGCGCACTTCTATTCCTGCTGGGAGGATTTTTTCGGCCATTCCAACAGGCCTGGAATACAAAGTTGCAGGCTGCGCGTAAACAGATTTTTGCCGGATCGCAGCCGCGGGTTTCAAACATGTTAGCCGCGTGGTTTGGTTGTTCAGAGCAGCAACAACTCTGGGAAGCCTCGCCACCTACGCAACAGTCCGCTCTCCTTCTGGCAGCCGCATTTCAACCGCGTACTGTTGCCTGAACAGACGCACAGCAAGGGTACGGTTGAAGCGCTCCACAATCGCCTGGTTGCGGTGCACTTTCACATGTCCACGGCGGATATTCGTTCCATACTTCTCCAGCTCTTTGTAAACGGCACCCATGAACTCCCGCCCCGGGTCCACTTGCAGCAGCTTTGGCCATCGTAGAGGCCCGCGTTTGTAAATCCTTTGGAAAGCTTGCGCCACTTCGTCTGAATTTTTCGTTGCCAGAGGCTCCGCCGCCTTGAAGTGGCTGGCCACGTCGACCACAGTCAGCACGTATTTGAAAGTTTTGCGCCCCACCTTGTCGTGCGGCATAAAAAGCAAACCAGCTTGGTGCACCGCGTTGGGTGTTGGCACGTCAAACTTCGGACGAGGGTTGTGCCGAACGCGGGAAGAAAGACCTGCCAAAGTGCCTGCCTTTGCAACCACTTTTTGGCCGCAGGTTCCGAAACCTTTGCAGCTTGGGCCAGCTTTTTTATCGCGGCGAACCCTTTCCAATAACCTTGCGGGCTAAAATAAATTTTTGCAAGGCGCTTTTTAATTTTAAACATATAAAATTGTGGGAAAGATGGAGTGTTGTGGTGAAATAATGGAAAAAAAAGTTGACGCGTGCGAGTGCAGCCGATGTAAAAAAAGTTGAAGAAAAGGTTGTGACTGGGAAAACAAGAGAGCAGCTGGGGTGGGTGGTTAACACGATTCCATACCGCAACACGCGGGATGTTTTGAAAAAATATGAAATTTTGAATCTTATTAACGTCACTGACGGTAATAGATGGCGTTTTTTATGTCATGTTATTCAAGGATTTCGAGAAAACATTTACCCAAAATCCGTAAACCATCTTTGTTTTTTGTTTTATTATTTTCAACGGTTGGAAAATATGCCGGAGCTGCGGGACAGGCATAAAATTGTCATAAAGTTAGGCGCCCGTTTCACAAGAATTAAACCACAAACGAGAAAGGAGGCAAAAGAATTGTTTGACGAGTGGTTTAGTCAGTGCTGAAATATTTGGAGTACTTTTGTTGCAGTTGGTGGGGAATTTCCCTGCAGTGGTCGGAAACGAAGTCTTCGATCATTTTCAGCCTGTCTAAAAACTCTTTTGCATCGAAAGGTTCTCCCCTGAGATGGAACCGGATGGCGTCCAATATTTTTTTGTACTCCACTCGAGCGAAGCTGTCTTTTTCAGCCTTTCTGTCATGCTTCTTCGCCGTCGCGACGATTTTGACAACAGCACCGAAAGCAGTCAGACTGGCAATGAAAGCGTGTTGGAGAGTAATACCCCCCGCGACAGCCCCAGTCAAAACAGCTTTCCCTGCAACCACGTTGCAAAGCAACAAATCGACGGTGTCCTTCGGAAGAGTTGGGTCGATGTGGTTGAAGTCAAAGATGTTGAGGGGGGGAGGCCGAGGTTTTCTTTTTGGCAACCGCATGACACACCAGTCGTACCAGGTGTATGTGCAAAGAAAACTGTCAGTGTGTGCCGTGTCCATAGGATATTGAAACCGAAATTTTTTTATGGGGAAACACCAACCTCAACCCAAGCCGTGTCATTTAAGACCAGCCCTTTCATTTTGAAAACCACCGAACCTGCGTTTGAGGGAATTCGGCGCCCTACAACCTGGACGTAAGACCGGGTTCCTCTAGTGAAACTGTTTGTTTGACGCATGCTTGACACCCCCAATTTGTTGAAAAAATTGAACTCAACATCTCCATCATTGGTACCACTGGTAAAGTTATATGTGAATGTGTACAACATTAGCCCATCAAATGGAATTGGGAAGCCCATTGGGATACGTTCCCATCCAGGAGTTCGAGGGTTGTAAGAACGGGTTTGTGTAAATTGGACTTACTATTCGGTGAACAACACCCGGCAAAAGCGCTGGTTTCAAAAAGCGAACGACTCGACTCTGGAATTTGAAAAGTGGGGTGCCCCCATCCATTACTTGTTTTCCGTTTAAATCCAAATTTTGCGCCACAAAATGTTGCCACTTTTGAACGACGAAACCTCGTGAATTCCATGTCCATTTAAATCCAAATCGCCATGCATTTTTGTTATGCCCGAATCATCAACTTCGAAACCACCCCCATTCTTTCCGACCACACTGTACCCATTGGTGTTCAAATCATCATGCATGGTAATCTCCCCCACGGAAGAGTCAAAAGAAAGACCACCTTGATTGTTGTTCATCAACCTATGCCCCTTCATATCCAAGTCAGTTTGCAATTCCATTTTCCCATTGTGTATAACAAAAACCTGGTCATACACCGTGGAAGAAACATTTGCGATTGTGCCATTGACACCATGGACGATCATATGGCCAGTGGGGTCAGGGTGCGCGGTTTTCCCATGCAGATCAAGATAAATATATTCTCGTTGGCCAACCTGTCGCTTTTCGAGGTGCAACACCGCCTTAACATAGCCGGCTGTCGACGAGGTGGGTTGAAAAGTTTTCGATGTCTGTGCCCCGAAGGACAGGGTGTCTGCATTTGCAAAGACACTAACGTTTCTCATTTCTGGGGGGTAAAACTCAACAACGAAAGTGCAATAACCATTTGGAAGTCTGAAAGGATTAAAACTAATTCGGGAACGATATTGTTCAGTTTCGTCTTTGTCGTCAATGAGTGTGAAATTGTAGGCATTTTTGTTGGTTGGGTGTGGGGATTTCGAAAACCTCTGAATTCCTTTGACGTCGATGTTGTTTTCAGCTGTGGATTCATCAACATCTTCCATAAGATATTTGAAGGGGTTGGCTTGCGGGCCGAAAGAGTTTTGTCGACATATTTTTTGTTGACACAATCGCCACAATCTTCCACATTCACAAGTTCGTTGTCGTGCATGTCAATTGCTCACGCCATTTGCCCGCCAGCAAATGGAGGAAAGAGAGCTTGGTCGAAATAAATTTTGTTCGCAACGTCTTTGTCGGCCGCTGGCGCCCCGACATTTTGAATTTTATAGTTGACTATCGACAGATCACCATACACTACAGTGGAACCGTCTCTTTGGAAAAAATACTCGTCGGCATATCTTTTTGTCGCCGCGTCGTCCGCGGAGGCGGGCGGGGCAAGGTTGGTAATGGCGTTGTTGTTCATGTTTAATTTTTTTTGCGCAATCGCGTCGAGTTTGGTTCGCAACCCTTGGTCCACATATTTTTTGTTGACGGCGTTTTCAGCGGGGGTGCTGGAATCGACGTCTTTCAAATCTTCAATGGCCCACCCAGCCATATTCAGATAGCCCAGCGCCGGGTCGCTTCCGTCCCGTTTCAAACAAAGCGCGATTTCAGAGTCGACATAGCTTTTGTTCGTGGCGTCGAGGTCGTCCTTTGCGTAAGCCATGTTGGTGACCAGGTTACGCCCCACGTCTAGGTTGCTCGTCATCGCGACGCTGCCGTCTCTTTTAAAGTCGCCCGAGAGCTGCGGACCGGCATGTCCTTGCTGTCCTTGCGGGCCTGGAGGGGCTTGCAGTCCTTTTGTTCTTCGAGGCCCCGCAGGCCCTGCAGGCCCCGCAGGCCCCGCAGCCCTGCGCGGACCGGTTGGAAGCGCAAGACCAGTTGGGCCCGCAGGACCAGGATCCCCCTTCGCTCCATGTTGTCCCCTTGGACCGGGCGGTCCACGTGGACCAGGGGCCCCTTCCCTCGCGCTGCAGAAAAGGCTTCCCGGAAGTTCATTCAACCACCCCATATCTGTTTATATATCCTCGTCGAAATATTTCTTCAATATTTTCTTTGGTTTGTCAAAGTAAAGGAAAGAGTACTTTTCGTCGGTTGCGCGGCTCAACAAGTCGGGGAAGGCACCCCCAGATCGCCGGCGATCCGTCGGTTCTCTCTTTCAGGGAACGCAAAGATGCAGAAATGGCTGCAGTTGTCGCGGATGTGTTTGGGGGTTTTGAAAAAGTCCTGCGAAAGATAAACCACCGCGCAGTTGTAGTGCCGGCTGCCAATGAAATATTCAACAATGGTGTCTTTTTTCGCACACCATGTCATCGAACACGACAATTTTTTGGTTGGCGGGATCCAGTTCGTTGAGAGGAACGATGTCGTCCCAGCCAAAAGCCTCGATGACTTCGTAACCGACCTTGGGGTTGATTCTGTCCTCAAAGTCCTGCAGAAGCGCTTGGTACTTGTTTTGGTGAAGGTTCTTCGAATAAAGCAGAACCTTGTCGTACGCCAACAGCCTGTACAGCATGTGCAGCAGGATGTTCGTCTTGCCGGACCCTCTCGGCCCGCAAATCAACATGCGAAAAATATCCTCAGGCATTGACGGGTCCCCCTGCATCCAATTGGTTCCCGCCGACGCGGGTCCATAGTTCGGAATTTTCATTCTGGTTATATATGTCTTTGAAGAAAAGGCAGGAAAGGGCCGCGGCTGAAGCTGCGGTGGAGAAACAAGAAGACGAGATCAGGCAAACTTTCAAACGGGACAAACTTTCAAAGGCATTGGGGGCAAACGAAGCGGAGCGGCTTTTCAAACCAATCACCGAACGGTTGGAACGCCCAACCCGAGTTAAAAAAAAAAAAAACCAAAGAGGGGCCGGACTACGCGATGGAAGAGTTGGACCGAATCAACCCTTTCGACTGGCAGGAGGGGTTCCAGCCAGAGGCGCCAACCCCTCCTCCTTCGCCCGTTGACGAGGACGACGAGGAATTTCCCCCGCCTCCTCCACCTTTTGAAATGGAGGAAGAGGACATTCCTAGTCAACAATGGGGAGCCCCCATCGGAACAAAAAAAAATTGGCGAGCGGGGACTACGAAGGTTGGACTGTGCCGCAAATCAGAAAAGAAATAAAAAGTTGGAGGAAGGTGGAGACCCGTGGCTTCCACCCGTTCGCCCATCCCCGCTGTCAGCGAGCGAGCTACAGCAGGGGAAAAGGAGTTTGAAGAAAACCTCTCTCTCTCTCCCGAAAGAAAAACAAATGACCTTGTTGAAAGGAGATATTGTAAGCCGGCGCCCAGCAATCGAAGAAGAGGACGACGACGACGACTACGAGGATTGGATAGAGAGGAGCGGGGTGGGATTTTCCGCGGAAGAGGAAGAAATGATCAACAATCTGTATGTAATGCTTGGTCATTTGCGCGCGGGAAACACCTCACTCAAGTTGCGGAAAGACATTAAGCTGCTGGTTAGAAAACTCGTCAAACAAAGCTTGTTGACGCAAGCCCAGGGAAAGAAAATTCTTCGGGATTATATAGGAAGAGTTTGCACCTTTTGCTTGACTCCAGTCTTGCGCGGCAGCAAAAGGGCCGCCACAGCCAGAAAACTCATGATTTTGGAATCTTTTTTAACCCCCCAATCCAACTCGACCCAACGAGGAACTACGAAGCTGCCCTCGATGAGTTAATCACAATGACTTATTCGTGGCACAATGTGGCGGCGCATTACAACAACAACCAGTTCAAATGGCGAAAAAGGGGGGAGGCTACTTGGAAAACTTTGACCATCCCTGATGGGATGTACGGGTACACCAAACTTGCCTCTTACATTCAAGAGCACACGGGGTACGTGGACAAAGATGCTGCTAAAAGGAGTTCATCTTCAACCTGTACTTCGATTTGACGATTTACCGGGTGGTTATCGGAATTGCAAAGGCAGACTACGAGCTCGACCTTTCCGTGGGTGAGTTTGGGGACCTGCTCGGGTTTTACAAAAAAAATCTTGCGAAATTCATCAAGTTTCGTCGGTGACAAAATCCCGAATATCACGAGAGGTGTTGATTGAGTTTTTGTCCATTGCGACATGATCACAAGAAAGACAAACGATGTGGAAAAAGATGTTTTGTTCAGTCTTTCCACTGTGGGGCTGCCGGTCAGTTACCCTTTCCACAAAGAACCCGCGCGCCTCAAATTTCACCCCGTGGATGGAAGCACCATCAAATCAATTGGAGTACATGTCACGGATGGGAGAAACAACGTGTTGGACCTCAACGGGTCTGATGTGGCTTTGGTTATCACGATTCGAGAGGTTGGGGTGGAAAACCAATAAAATTTTACTCCAAGTATATGAACAGCCCCAGTGAGTGAATGAAGTTTTGCGACCCGGGTGTGGGGTGGTATCGGTACATGCACAAAGGGTCGGGTGTGATTCGCGATGAACTCCTGGGTGTCGGACCGAAAGTTGCAAAGCCGGCGAAAAAAACAGAACGTGTGACGGATGAGGGGTCCAAAGAAGAAAGGGGTGCAAAACAAATCCGCCAATTATTGGACGGATCAAAGGGGGGAGATGCGATGTGGAAACTCACCCAAATTTTGGCCAACCGCCTGTGAATTTTTTTTATTTGTATATGGCTTGGTTTCGTTCCCCAAAGTATCTTGAAAAGGTGGACTATGAGCGCATCGATCTCGAGACGCCGATCGTGTTGCCGGGAAATACTCAGTACCAGGGCAAGAAGGGGTACAAATTCTATTCCAAAGACAGAGATGTCATCCACGATTGGTACAACGCCTATTTCGCTCCTGAGTACCGCTTCGAAGCAACGGCTAATGGGGCCAACATTGCGAACAACACAGAATTGGCGCCTGTCAATGAGTCTCTCTCACTCTTCAACAAGTTAACAGTAAGGTCCGCAGGAAAGCCCCTGTACCAGGCAGACGGTATTCACAAAGTGGTGTTCATCAAAACCTTGTTGGAGGACTCCCAAGACTACGCGATGAGCGTGGCGGAAGACGAATTTTGGTATCTCGACACCACCATCTCGACTGTTACAGACCCCACCGACGCCAACGCCACCAACAAGGGGATTATGGCGCGGCACAAACTTTCAAGAGGGGCTGGAACGGTGAAAACCATAATTCCTTTAAAGTGTTTTTCATTCTTCGAGGAGCTTTGAAACAGACTTCTCCCCCCGATGCAGCTTGAGTTCGAAATTGTGTTGCAGGACGACGCTGAAATGGCTTACCAAAACGATGCCACAGCACGGCGGATTGTCTTCAAAACGTTTTACCTATGGGTGCCGAAACTCTCTCTCACCCCAGAGGGGCATAAAATGATGAATGAACAATTTCTGAAACCAACGAAATGGACCTTCTTGCAAGAAACCTTGACCTCTGACAGCCCTCAAAGAAGTGGGAGCGGACATTGGCAAATTTCCCACGGTATCAAAGGCACAAAACACGTTTTCATCTTTTTCCAACAATCGCGGAAGCAGAATTCTTTGGAGCACAACCCGTACTTCTTCGACACATTCGACCTCGATGGGGACAATTCGGCTAAATTGAGCTCTTGCCGGCTGCAGTATGGTGCAACGTACTACCCCGAGCTCGACTAGAGGGTGAGGATCTGATACGTATCCGTCGCGATCTGATTGAGTTTCGTTACAGGAAGAACGACCCCAACTCGGGCACCCAAATTAATCCAACCGGCTATTCTTCTTGTTACCCCGTTGTCTACTTCGACCTCCGCGCGACCAAAGAAAGTGTGACGGGGGATGCGAACAAAATGATCCTGCATTGGAAGTTAAATGAACCTGTCAACGCCCACGATTTCATCATTTTTCGCGGCCATCTTGAATGAGGAGGAGGTCGTGATCAAGGCGCTTGGAAATGAGTTGGTTGTGGGTTGAAACAAAATTCTTTTCTTTGATATAAGATGGCGACGCGGTACTACCCGTTTCAGATTGCCCTGACAGACGGCCAAAAAAACAGCTTGAAAAAAGCTGTCGTCTCGCGAACGGCTGTGACTCTGCGGATCAAACCCGAACAAATTGGGCACGGCGATTCCATTCTTTTAAACGCCACCCAGATCAATCGCTTGCAAAAAGCCGCCGGCGCAAAGGGCGGCGCACATCTGTCAATTAATAAAACACAAATTACCAAACTTTTACAGAGCGGCGGCAATCTTTTTTCCACGTTGTTTTCTCTGGCGCGGCCGCTGGTTGGACCAGCATTAAAGGCTGGCGCCAAGGAGTTGGGGAAAGCTGGCGTCTCTTTTGCCGCAGACAGAATTTTGAAAAAGATTTTCGGAAAGGGGTAAGGACCACAGGAAGTGGAACTTTACCATTTGGAGCGAAGGTTGACGCCAGCACAACGAAGGATGACTGAAAGACACTTGGTTGGCAAGGATATGGTTCGCGGCGGAGGAAGTGCACAGTATGGTGGGTTTCTGGGAATGCTGGCTTCCATCGGGTTCCCCCTCGCCACTGAGCTTGTGAAAAAGGTGTTTGGAAAGGGATGCAAGTCGGACCTTCCCGCTCGAGACGGTCAGTGCCCGTTCTGCCGCCGCCGCCCCCAAGCGGGAAAGGGATGCTAATCAATCCGCCCTGGTACCAACCACCGCCTGTTGTGGGGAGTTGGAAAAAAAGGGTGGCGATGAAATGGAAAGATGTGCCCCTGTCGAACACTGATCTGCTGAAGTGGTGCGACTATCCTTGCATACCCCTCAAAGGCACTTTCTCCCGGGACGAAGTCAAACCTCTGCACCATTCACCTTGTATTTTAAATTTGGGTGATTTGGGCAGTTTGGGTACACACTGGGTCGCTTGCTGGCGCGGAAAAGACGTGGAGTATTTTGACTCTTTTGGGCAGCATCCCTCTTTGGAATGGGAACAAGAGATGTTAAAAACGGGTGCGCAAACTTTCCTTCGCAATGAAAACCAAATACAAGCAATCGACAGCGTTCGGTGTGGGTACTATTGTTTGCTGTTCCTGAATGAGCGAAACAAAGGAAGAAGCTACCCGGATATTCTTCGAATGTTTTCCCCAGGTGTGCATCACAACGAAAAGGTTGTTAAAAATCATTTTCTTGATATAACCGATGGTTGAGTGGTACTGTGTGCGCGAGAAACGTAGAACCCCAAATGTGCCGGGGTCTGAAACGACCGTTACAACTAAAAACGGTAGAAAGATGGGGAAAGCTAAGTGCGCGGTTTGTGGAATAACGAAAACGAGGTTTCTGAAAATGGGGGGTACTGCACCCAAGCAAACAAAGAAGATGAAGTCAAAGAAAAAGCTGGGCAAGGAATTAGCACAGACATTGCCGGAACGGCTATGGATTTGTTTCTCCCCCACGGTGTTCCGTTTCTCGTAAAAAAGGGGGTGGAAGTGGGGCGCTACTATGCTTCGGAAGCGATGAGAAACCCACAACTCCAGCAAAAAGCAATTAATTATGGAATACGAAAAGCCACTCCTCTGTTTCAAAAGGTTGGCCGCGAAGCCCTGGACCAGCTTTCCACGAAGGTACGACCAAACATCCGTTACAAAACCGACAGACCCGATTTGGAAAAGGTGGGGCGTGGGGTTCCCGTTCCTTTCCCTTTCGTTGATTTCAAGAAATTTTGGGATGTTGTTTCTAACCCTAAACTTTTCAAAGGACCTGAAGTTTCGGCAAAAGAAGGGCGCGCGATGGTTGCCCAATACAAACGACAATATGCAAATTATAAGAGAGAAGAAGGAACGCGCAGCTATGGCTCGTGGATTAAATGGAAAGGCTATGGCGCTGGGCCGTTTTACGCCTTCCCAGCAGAGCTTAAGAAAAAGGCACAAATGTTTGCTTCATTCGGAAACGCCCTAACAAAGGAGCGTGGGTTTAACGCCGTTTTGAAACACACCATGCAAAACTATTATGGGAAAGGTGTTGATATACACAGTTTGATTGGCAAACTGCCCGCGCCAAAGGGTGGTTGGACTCTCCCAGGACATCGGTACACTGGCCCCTACAACCCCTTGCGACGCCAAATTGGATTACGACCCTGAAACGGGGCAAATCCTCGAAATCTTTCAACAACCGACCGGCGCAACCGATGCTGTTGCAATCCAGCACGATGTGGATTACAGCAGTCGCAGTTTTCGCGTGCAGAAGTATGGTGAAAACGAAAAAAATGTAAGAGTGTTGCTGACCGCAAAATGGTAAAATCGCTTGACGCGATTCCGTGGAAAAAAAGGCAATGGGGGCACGCGTTGGCCTGAAACGCGATCAACACGAAAGAAAAGCTTGGTTTAGGGGTGTAACTTCCCAAATTTCAATTGATTTATCCAAGCTTTTCGTTGGTAAAAAATTTTGGGACAATTTCGTAAAATTTGGGGTCAAAATTTTTTGGATCCCCAAGAAAGGTTCTTTTATCAAAATCGTTTTCCAAACAAACAAAAAAACACAACCCTCTCAAAGAGGAAGTGTTTTCTGATAAGGTAATTTTTTTGTTTTGCTGTTGCACACCTCACAAAAGTGTTCCATTATGAAAGGCGCATCTTTTCTTCAATACAACCGGCAAGGTGGGCCAATTGTTGGTGTTGGCTGCGCCAGTTCGTCTACGACACGACGGAATTCGTCTCGGACCTCTTCCTCTAGTGTTCTGGGCCATCCTTGTATTTTATTTGCAAGGAGCACCACCCACCAACACAATAATAACAGAAGTGTGGCAACCATGGGTATATATCTATCCACCACTTTTCTTCAAAAGACTCGACGGTTTCACCGGGCCACAGTAAGTTGTGAGTTTTGTTTTTTAACATGGACGCAAGACAACACCCGTTACGCCGGCAATATGTGCATTTTCCACACACCGTAATCATTGTGTAACAACTTTCTATTCTGCAAATTGGTGCGCCGGCAAAAAGGAGCGAAGCTCTGCGTACACTGCTTCCAAACCTATTTTTTACGCTCCATCACATGGTGTCGCATTTCTTCAATTTGCATCCAGCCACGGAACATGTTGCCCGTTAATGTTAACTATAAAATGTTGTTGGTGATAAAAAGGGCCCCATTTGTAATCATATGGTTTTAATCCTTTATACCATAATTCAAACGTCATCCTATTTTTTTTACGGATAAGGATCTGTTAAAACAAATTTCACTTATGTGCCGGCTTTCGGGCGCATGAATTGTTAAATATCTTTTTGCATATTTTTCCAAAGCATTCCCAATGCTTCCAAATTATGGAAATCATTGTTTACCTCGCAAGCGATACAATAACAATTATTGTGATCAATTCGCAATTTTGTGAAACAGCCTGTTTTGGAGCAAAACGGCTTTTTAAACAAACGCTCAAAAAGTTCGGCATGAACAAAATCCCACCCAGCCCTTTTTTTGTCTTGAATTTTTCCTTGAATTACCGTTTTACAAATACGTTCTCTCAATTCGGGGGGCAATCTGTGCACCCTTTCCATCAAAGGAGTTTTGCTCCCTGAGGGTAAAATTGGTCATTTTTTCTTCGGGTTAAAAATGTTGTCAAGGTATTTCATCGGGTCCACCATTATACATCATCACCTCTTTCTTCGACTGAATTCGAAGGGCGCTGTGTACTTACCTTCCAATGATCTCAATTGGGATTTGGAATTACCTCATGGTATAATTAACTGTTCAAATAGTCTTCGAGTTGGTTGTTTATTTCTTTAATTGAATCTATGACTTTAAAAAATTTGTTTTTAACTTCATCACAATCAAAAACATCTGGGTAAGTACTTAAAAGAGACTCAAAATTTCGATTAAAGGAAAAATATCCCCAACCCCCCCTCATTCTGTATTATTCGCAATTAATCTGTTTAAATAAATTTATTGAAAATTATCAAGCAAACATTTTGCCTCATCAAAACGATTCATTTCACAATATTTTTTCTGTGCTTTTTCACCTAAACTTTGTGATAACTTAATTTAGTTTTCAACCATCTTCAACGGGCTGATGGAAATATCCAACGATATTTACTATTCAACACCCAGTGCCATTGTTCTCTCTCTGCACTAAATCACTGATTGCAGTCTTTAAAGATGATAAAACAAGTGTGTCAGGAAAACGGGGGCGGTACTTTTTGTCAGCAGGGAAATTCTCAGGGATAATATATACTAAACGTGCTAAAACAAACATGCAATATTAAAAACAGGCTGCAATATTAAAAATATTGCAGTGTACAGGCTGCAATATTTTTAATATTGCAGCCTGTTTGTTTTATGACGCATAGTATATATGGCTCTTTTAAAACGGCCTTGTTTTACGCCAAATTATACGCCAATCTTTAAGTGCTTTAAGGATCCAGCGCCATTTCCTCCGACTGTTTCCAGCGGCCCAACTTCTTCCAAATTCTTCCAACTCGGTTGTCCTAATAGGCTTCTCACAATGCGCTCATCTGAAGCAAAATTAAACACCACACATTACTAATAAAATGCCATGGCGCGCCGATTCAATTAAATCATGTATTAAAAGCAGGAAAATTAAACGGGCTAATGAAACTTACCCTCGTTCTCCAAACCACCAGCCTTAGGTGAATCTTCGCCAGTATTTCGAGTTCGGTTTCTTTGTGTTCTAAAAATCGCCTATTCATCCTCGTTTGACGTGAAGCCATCGTCGTACACTTCTTTCATGTCTGGTCACAACTGAACGAAAAAGTTACTCTGCACGTGCAAATACCACGGAATATCTAATTGTCTATTGTTTCCGTATTGTTTGCCGGAAAACAAAGACGAACAAAGAGATCTATTGAAATTATCATTAGTGGCAATTGTTCAGCAAACCCGCTAGTTGGAAAACATCACATGCTCAAAAACAAACAACACAAATCAACTATTAAAACAAAGACATCTACAGAAAAAAACTATGATAAGTGCAAAACGGACCGCATTTCTCAGACTGCAAGTTGTTTTGCAGTAGTTCAGAGGCCTGCTTGTTGAAAAATGTTGAAAACAACAACACATACACGAAATGCAATCAAATGTTCAAACGCTACTGCTTTTATTGGGATGCAAGGCATCTCAGTCACCAATTCCCAATTGAGCTAATCAACAAGTGCTAATTATGTTCTTTTCTGCGTTCAGGAACAAAGCGGAAGGGGCGCCTGCAATCAGTGATTTAGTGCAGAGAGAGAACAATGGCACTGGGTGTTGAATAGTAAATATATTAGATAGTTACTTCGATTCGGCCGACAGCAATATGTGATATATTGCAGTCAACTTCGGGCTACGCCCTCAGCTTACTGCAATATATCACATATTGCTGCCGGCCTCAGTAACTATCTAATACATATTGGGCCACGGTCCACTTCGTTTTCCAGGCACACAACATCACCAACCTTCGGCTCCATGAATGTTACTTCACTCTCTTCCTTCAATTGGCAGGCCGCCATATATAACAAATTTTTTTTTAATTAATTGTGTTATAAAAGTCTGCCCTTTTTAACCATTTCTCAAAAAATTCTTCTCCATTTTTTGTTAATTTTAATCTTACCACAAACACAAATATAAACATTCATTAATAAAATCTTCATTATTTGTTTGTTTAATGTATTCCCAGGGTGCTATGCCTCTTTCTAATAAATCTCGAACATACTTCAGCTGTTCGGCGCACCTGTGATATTTATTTTTTCTTCCTTCCAACCAATTGTTGATTTCGTCAATGAATTCCGAACTCACGCGCGCGCGAATAAAATAGTCGGCGATCATATATACCAATCAGCAAATGTTCAATTGGTTGTATCATAAAAACCTTCATCTGTCAACCATTGGTCCATGAAGGTTTTTTCTTCTTCCGAAAGTTGATATCTTACAGCCAAACACAAATAGGCGACCTCGTCAATAAAAGGCTCGTCATTTGTTTTTTTTAATGTATTGCCAGGGCGCCATGTCTTGGTTTAGCAAATCCCGAACATATGGTAACTGTTGTTCGGGGCACTGGCGATTTTTGTTTTTTATTTTGGTCAACTAACTTTCTATTTCTTCAACCAAAGTCATCCTAACTTTGTAACGGAGCATGTCGACTGTGCCCATGCTTATACTTGTGCGCACATTTGTTCAAATCATGTGCCGTGTAGGTGGAGAAACTTATCAACAAGTTTTTCACAAACTCAAAAATTTGTTCTCCCTTAAGTTGGGAGTAATGCTGACAAGGGTATGCGTTGGCGCGCATTTATCTTGACCCAAATACACACACAAGAAGTTTGAGTTTCCATAAACTAAATTTTTATATCCTCACCCTTTTGCATTTTTTCAATTAATTTTTCCGTACGTTTTGTCACATCGTATGACATAGGTTCATAATCTCTATTCCATTCAGGCAGCGTTGTTAGCTCTGGTATCATTTCACATAGCTTTCCATGCGCCCAAGTTTGAGGGCAACGACATGCGTTTTTTGCGTGTTCAAAAATTTCATCTGAATACATTATTTCTCCTGCTTCGTTCGTATGTTGTGAAAGATTAATAGGGAGGTTCGGTGGTGAAACAATTCTTACTTTTTTGGGTTTTTCAACCGATTCCGGATCGACTCCGACTCCGTTTCCACCTCTTCAATTTGTTTTACACTTTTGGTGTCTGAAAAATTATGATACGCGGGAGAAAGGGTGTAATGAAATTTTTGGCCAATATCTTCACTTTTCAAAGAAATTGAATTAACAACACTCTTTATTGCTTTATTAACTTCTCTCTGCCTTACGTGATCATCAATTGGAATAACAGACACGTATTCAAACATTCTCGTGAACACTTCATCCATTTTAATAAACTCAAAAGGGTTTTCGTAATCGCGATATTGCTTATTAAGAGAGAATGCACAGGAAAATCAAGCAAAACGGAAAATTCGTGGCCACAGAGGAAAACCTAACCTACCCTCATTTTAATTCTATAGAGAGGTACTGACGAGTTTACAAACCTCCTGGGGTTTATTTTCCGAAATACGGTCGATTTTTGGAATTATTTGAGATTTTTTATTTCGCCCGTCTGACGCCTGAAATTAGCCGCCTCACAAGGGAAAATAGACCGGCCGAAATAACTGCTTCGCGTAACCAAAAATGTCAACCTATCGGCAATCTAACACTTAATTTCTATAAAATGGACATCTAGAATCCTATTTACGACAGATTTCCGATTCTGAAGTGTAAAATCAACGCTTGTTAACCGATGTCTAAATGGCCAGTTGACAAGAGCTCACGAATGCGAAAGTTTATAGGCAAAACTGAAATCGAGCTCCTGGTTATGGAAATTCTCCGAATTGCCCCAAATTTTAGTTTTGAAGTCTCGAGATATAGTGTTTTAACGTACATTAAAAGTTTGGTTGGGTTTTTTAGCGAGCGCTTCAGAGAAAGTCGACCAATTTGAAGAAATTTTGCACTAAGTGACCTCAAATTGACCTCACAGTGTTTGTTTACATTGACTATTCGCATCGGTTACATTGAAATGAGCGCTCCATATTAACTAATATTCTCATTCCATATTTCATTTGATAATGAATTTGACCTACCACTATATAATGGAGTCGAATAGGTGCAAGGATTGTCTTGAAGCGGCAGAATGAAGCCGAGTTGTTGTTCAAACTAGATCTGATGTAAAAGTTTCAGAAATTCCTTTGTCAAATTTGCCTATGATTATAGAGGAGCTCCGGCGGCCCAAAGGGCCGCCAAGCGGAGCACCATACCTTTAGAAACCCGTCAACTGCTTTTTTCATGGTAAAAATGGCTAGCGGTATTGCTCGTGGGCGCGTACGCACGACGACGACGACGGAGTCGCCCAATAATTAATAATATCCTAATAATAATCATAATAATCCAACATGGCGGCGATACTCCACCTGGCCAAGCTGACCAGCTACTTTACAGCGTACGTCTTTGATACTGGACATCCATCTTATAGCCAATTGACACCTGTCAAAACAAGGTATCTGCTGACCAGTGTCACGTGACCATATCGCGGGCTCAAGTTAAGACCTCATCGAGGTCAGCTGTTTTATGAAGTTGACCGCTGACCAGGTACTTGCTTTCTATTGAGTCGCAGGCTCAAGCCAGGTGTGCAACAACCAAACCAAATCGAGGCTTTTAAAATTTTCGCGCGCTTTCTGCGGCTCGTAATTTCACATTCAGTTGGTTTCTTTATTTTGAGCAAAACAACTTCATTTTCTTTGATCAAAGTTTGTCTTTCGCGTAAAAAGCATAAAAATCAAGAACTTGTAAAAAGATACTCCGGAAGGTGAATTTTCAAGTGATGAAAGGAAGGACGAAAGATTTTTCTCAGGAAAAGCTTCAAACCTGGATCAGTATAATTGAACGCTTCAAGGGCTTTCACTTCACCGCGGCATCCTGCATCTCACCAAGAAAAGTCACTTAACAGTTCACCGGTATTAATGGGAAGAATGAGTAGCTCAAACTCTGTGGAAGAAGCTCTTTCTTTGGAAAAACCGGTTGCTATTTTTTTCTATTTTTTTTTTATTTTTTACTTTACTGAAGCTTACGTATTTTCAAGTGGTAGAAACCTCTACAACACTGCCTACTTGTTCATCATAGTGCTAGAAATTCTCTGTATTAGTATACGCAATAGTAAAGATATCCGTGGTATCAAGGTAGACAAAGAAGAGATCAGATGAAGCCTTTTTGCATATGACTCAACTGTTTTTTTTTTAAAGATGATATTTCCCCTTATAAACTTTCTTAAGCTTGTAAAAGATTACGGAAATTGTTCAGGCCTGACAATTAACCACGAAAAATCTGAAATAATGCTACTAGGTAATAGAGCCTATACTATTCAACATGACAATGCCGCTATTATAGGCAACTTTAAAAATTAAGAAGGCTGTCAAAATCTTGGGAGTGCACTTCACCTATGATCTTCGAGCTAAAAAAAATTAAATGTTGATGAATTAATTAGTTCAATTCAACAAAAACTACGAATCTGGAGGTGGAGGGATCTGACCATTATCGGAAGAATTCAAATTGTCAAAACCTTTATTATTCCTATTTTCCTATATCGGGTGAGTTTGATATCATTAAATAAGGAATTTGTGAAAGACGTGAACAACATTATTTTCGATTTTATCTGGAAGGGGAAGGACAAAGTCAAACATTTTGCTCTTATCAGTGACATCGAGGACGGAGGACTTAAAGCTCCACATTTAGATTATATTATAGAAACCCAAAGAGTTCTTTGTTGTAAGAAATTGGCAAGCGATCAACCGAGCAACTGGAAAAAAATTCTTCTGCACTATCTTGAACCCGTTGGGGGTAATTTTATCTTATGCTGTGATTTTGATTTGAAGAAATTGCCTATAAAGCTTCCAGTATTTTACGAAGAATGCTTCAGAAGCTTCACAAAATGTTCCGCAGCAAATCACATAGGTTTACAGGATCAAAACAGACAAGATCTTTCCAGAGTTATTGTGTGGAACAATAAATTCATCTGCATCGGGGGCAAATCTGTGTATTTTAAGAATCTTGCAAAAAAAGGAATTTTTAGAATGGGGGATCTGATATCCGACAACAATGAATCAATTGTTAAAAGTAATTACAAGTTGAGAGAACTAAACATCTCGCCATTAGATATCTTTAGACTTATTTCTGTAATCGATGCCTTACCAGCTGAATGGCGTGAATCATTAACCACGTCTGTTTCTATAGTTGACGAGCCTTTCAATTTGCATAGTGAAATTAAGTTAAGTCTAAATGAGAAAAATGTTTTATTGGAAACAGTAGTTTCAAAGACTGTCTATAAGGAACTTCGAAATAGAGTCATCACTCCACCAACTGCCCAACTGAATTTTAATACCCTTTATGCTAATGATGTTCTAGAATGGAAAGAGATTTACAGCTTGCCATTTCGCACTTCCTTGGACACAAAATCGCGGGAATTTCAGTATAAATTACTTAACAGGTGTCTTGTAACAAACTCTTTTCTAAGCAAAATAGGCATTATACCATCTCCGGTATGTTCCTTTTGGTGATATGAGCGAATCCTTGAAGCACTTTTTTACTTCTTGTTATTATTCTAAGCTTTTCTGGGCCGAGGTTATAAAATGGCTTGACAATCAAGGAGTTAAGATAGAACACCTTTCTGACAAAGATATACTGTTTGGCATTCTAAGGTGCGAAGACGAGTTATTTGTTAACCATATTTTGATAATCGCTAAACAGTACTTATATTCTTGTAGATACTGCAGATCTCTTCCTTCAATTAAAGTATTTAATTCCAAAATTAAAATGATTTACCAGCTGGAGACAATGATCGCAAAATCAAATAATAAATTAAAAGCTCACAATATGATATGGGGCAAGTACAAAAACAACTAGATTGATATAGAATCTTGTGTTGCCGCTGTGCTGTAATAAGCAAGTCATTATATCTGAAAGTAGAAGAGAATTTAAGAGGAACTGAGGTGTGTGTATGTAAATGTATGGTGTAGTGTGTTTGTTTGTTTATGAATTATGAGTGTTTATGAAAAAAATGTAAGTAACTTCAAATCAATAAAAATTAAGAAAATACAAAAAAAAACAACAACAACAACAACGCAGGACAGTGAGGTAAATTAAATAAATAGAAGCTTAACATTTGGTTTAATCTTTTGTTCAGGAATGAAACTTGTATTTTTCTCTCGAATGGATAGAAATAACAATTATCTGTACTCGTTTTGGACGCAAAGAAGTAGTTGAATTGTTTGTTTGTTTTGTTACGTTGTTTTCTTTGCAAGCGAACGAGTGTTTTTACTCGGCTTGGCTGACTGTTTTTCGACCTTGGTGCCTCAATAGCGTTAAGAAACTTTTGCCCTTATCTTATTAACACGTAATCGCAATAAGCCCTCGTAAAATTAAGGATTAAAGGCGGAAACTCAAGCTCGA
Source organism: Pachyseris speciosa (assembly GCA_016490735.1). NCBI lineage: Eukaryota > Metazoa > Cnidaria > Anthozoa > Scleractinia > Pachyseridae > Pachyseris > Pachyseris speciosa. The sequence goes on from JAEMWC010000516.1 coordinate 615,118, forward strand.
GTTAAAAATAAAATCCGATCAAGTGCATGTGCATGTGCACGTCTGAAAATCTGACATAAAGTTGTCAAAATGCTGTCAAAAATGTCAAAGACCAGCGCGCTTCACTCGTCATTTGCAAAACGTTTTAGAGATCTTCGTCGGAAGCGGCCTGTAAACAACAATATTAAGTTTCGTTTGAACCGGTAAGAATCAGCGTTTGGATGTTAAAAACACCGAAATGGGTTGACTGGCTGGGCTGGCTTTGATACATTTTATAGTGGATGGGTCTGCAAGAGAAATGCTGGTGTGGTTTGGCAAGCGCTTTCTTCGTTAACTGGATGACGCTTTGCCACTGAAAATCATTGACTGAAGAAGGTTCTTCGGAAGACATGGGAAGTACCAGTAAAACTATCAAAGCTCTTTAACGTTTTGTGTCAGCCAAGGAAATATTTTGTGGGAAATGGCGCTATTATTCAGCTCTGTCGCGTTCCGAGTGATTGCTGCCTCAGTGATTCCTGTTGACCGCTCTAAACAATCAGGTGTGGACCTCTTTTTTGTCTTTTCTACGGACATTTATGTCAAAATTGCTAAGCAATTTTTGTTACTTGTCTAATTTCTCCACCTTCTCCAAGAATCTTCGAAGAAATATTGTTTGTATTGTGCTTTGTTTTCTTGTAATACTTATGTTTGTTCTGTTGTTTCTGAACCACGGTCAATTCCTGTTGACTGCTCTTAACGATGAGTGTTTACCCTTTATTGTCTTTTCTACGGGCATTTATGTCAAAATAAATACCGATTTTTCTAGATTAATCAGTACAAGCTATTTTTATTACAAGCTAGTCTTGTTTAATTTCTCCACCTTCTCCTTCTTCAAGCTAAACACTCGCATCTTACTTTGTTCGCTTGTAGTGTTTTTTTTTTCTTTTTTTTTTTTTTATCCGCTTTGAATTCCGTTACGCTTTCATCTGAAAGTAGTTAGGACTCGCGAATGTCTGTCTTTTTTTTGCAAACGTTTGCTATCGAAAACTCTTAGTTTTCCCTGCTGCTGCTCAATTGTTTTGGACACAAATTAAACTGGCCCAAATAAAGCCATGCGAAGTTGCTCGGTTAGAGTGTGCAGCTCCGATTCTAGAATTGGCCTGGCTAAATATATTTATATGGCCTTCAGCTTTTCTTTTTATAATCGCTACATACCAGACTGGAATGGTGTTCCATCGAACATCATGCATGCACCTTCTTTAAGCAGTTTTAAGTCCTATCTATTACATTATTTGTGTCAATTTTAAATCAGATGTAGCTTGTGAGTTACAAGTATGTAATTTAATTAGGTTAGCTTTGGATTGTATTTCAATTTTATTTGTACCATAGAGAAATGCCTATTGGCAGCTCAGTGCAGGTACAGTGTATGTCCTTAACAAAACATAACAAAGAAACTCATTCAGCAGTTTCTACCTTTACACTTTTACAGCAACCCCACTGATAAGAACCTAACTTAAAATTTTATCCTTAATAGGCTTTTATGTGGAAGGGGCTTAAAATGAAAATTTTAGCCTAACAGGTTCTTAAATCCCAGGTTCTTATACGTGGGCTATTACTGTATCATATAATATTCTTTGTATGGGAATTTACTCTCTCCCAATTAGTCTCCAGTCATGCACTTTTTTTGTATCAACTTAGATGTATTCGCATGACAAAGTATTATTAAACTTAAAATTAAACTTAAAGTAAGCTCTTTCTCATCAATGTACACATCCTTAGGACTTCCTTCTCCTGCATGCAGTCTTTCAATTAATTTTATTCATAGCTGGTCACACCAATCTTGTGGTATGTTTGGATGACATTTGGCACTAATGTTTAATGGGATTTTTGATGTTTGATGAAGTATGTTGTGCAATTTCAGATGTACATGGAGAAATGTGAGACTAGTCCTTACCTTTCTTGCAAACTAGAAAATCAAGTTAAGATGGCTAACATGGATTTCCAGCACTTTTGCTTTGGTGAATCATTACCTTAAATCCTCATACTACATTGTTAATTACCTTGATAGTGATATTAACCAAATGCCCAATATTTTATTAGTAATATTTTATAGTAATATTTTATAGTAAGGTCAAGAAGTAACTGATCAAAAGAAATATCTTGGTCTTAATGCATATCATCTAAATATTTTTATTGATTTCCCTGTATCTTTCTTTCATATTTTTTTTTGAGGCATACATATATCCAGAGGATACACAATTTCTTATTTCCAACTGTCTCATGGGAGGCTTTGGATAACCGAAATTGCATTCATTATGAAGTGATGACTACATATCTGATGTCGGATACTGATTCAAAATAGCATTCACCAGGCTTCTCCACCAATTTCTAGTGGCTCTAAACCATAACTAAGTAGCCTACAGTTGAACGGGGAAACAGACCTGTATTGTTCTAAGATATTAAGAAATGTTTTGTTTTAAAAATTTATAGATGCAAACTAGCGTTGCAGGTTCTTTTTTGCACAAAGTATTAAAGATTATTAAAAAAAAACTACCTAAATATTTTTATTTTGCTTTTTAACATTTCCAAACTCAATTTGCAAAGGAATTTTTATTACCTTACTCAATAGAACGCTTGTTTCTAGTGGAGGTGGGGGTTCAAGTTCATATCTGCTAGCAGTTCTGGACTAGGGGGTCCAAATCTGATCCACAAGCAGATCTGGACTGGAGGGTGCAAATCTGCAGGGGTCAAAATCCACTGTGCCACTGGCTCAGATCACCTTTCCATACTATTTTTTACAGGATTGGGTCTTAAGCTTGAGTGAGGTCGGATGGGTGATATGACAAGCAGACTATATGTAAATGCCAGCAGTAAAAGAATGCTTTTCTAGCTCCGCTTTTAGGCTTGGCTAAATATATATATTATGTGAATGTACGAAACGCTGCAGCTCATCAACCAAATGCCTGGGTAATTTGTTGAGACATCTGTGACACACTTACATTTGTTTTAGTGTTGGAATGTTGGAACTGGAGCTGATAAGAGCTCACTCTAGAGCTGGTAAGACCCGACTGATGCAGGGCGTTATTGTCGATTGCGTGACAGATTTTGAAACACCCTACGGGATAAATCTTGTCTCCGAAACTCCTCCCACCCCCAAATCACTTTTCTAATGGTCCATCTGTAAAGATAAAATATCCAAAAAATAATAATCAAGGGGTATAGTCACGTAACAATAGCCGTGAAGCGTCTCGGTTGCATATCTGAACAATACGAGTGCCAGCATCTCCATCATGGTGTTTCGTCCGCAAAATTCCTCAAAGAAAACACATTAATATAGCTATTCGTTTCTTTATTTTTCGGTAGGTTAAACGAATTATTTATGTTACTCCAGGTCAAGAAACAGTCCCTCAGGTGCAATCGAGTGGCAGCTGTTTTGATTTAGCTCTAAAAATCGGCATGTGCTAAAATCAGGAACACCGGAACAAAACCACCGGAACGGAACCACCGAAACAACCGGAACCACCGGAACGAAACCACTGAAACCTGCGTAACAACCGAGACTGTCGGAAAAGAACGAACGGAACCACCGGAACTACGGAAACGAATTCAAATCAAACTCTTGTTAAAGAGAGTTTTTAACACATTGTTGGCTTTGCATTGTTTTAAGCCACGCATTTGGCGCGCGTAAAGAGAGGACGCTAAATCAGGGACCGCACAGAGGGAGGGGCTGGAGGAGCTTTAGCTCCCCCCCCCCACTTTTTTGCAAAAATAAAAATACATAAAACAAAAAATATTTTAACAAAAATAACGGAGCCAAAAATAGCAAAAATCGTTTATTCGAAAGTGACCAGAGTTACTCGCAAAGACAAACACGGAGATAAATAGACAGAAAGAAGTATTAGTCATTAGTCATTAGTCATTAGTCATTGATGTAGTTTTACTAAAAAGTAAAAGCTATTCCTCCATGACAGGATCGATGTTACCAAGGAGAACTCACGCGCCGGGAAGGATTGAAATTGGCACTGGAGAGCCAACATATCCTGTGACCGCACAAGACTATTACAGGCGAATATAGTTTGAAGCTTTTGACTTTATGATGAACGCTATTGACCAGCGTTTTGACCAGCCAAGCTTTGATACGTATGCGAAGATTGAGTCTCTCTTAATTAAGACCCTCAATTGGCAGGACAAATCCGAAGAGCTAAAGTTTATGGAAAAACTGTATAACGATGATGTTAATATTTCAATGTTAACTGCCCAGATGGAAATTTTACAAATGCTGCTGAAGGTGGTGAGTATTCGTGTTTTGACGACATCATAGTAAAAATTAAAGAGCTACCCAACCCAGTACGGGAAATGATAAATAATGGTAATTGAACTGAGTTGAGTGCAATTTGGTCTGAAATCATACGCGTGATTCAAAATCGAACAAGCCTCAGCGCAAGTTCGATTTGAAATGACAAGTATGATTTCAGACCAGACGAAGTTCAATTATCACTTTATTAGAGCCATTTCGAAATCACAGTTTTTCTGTCAATATTAATATTTGCTTATCCATGAAATTTGATAGGTTAGTAATATTTCACTTTCATTTTGATCGGTTACAGAAAGGATGCGAGTTAGAGTAAAAAATGGTGCGATTTGGGAATAAATTGCACTGTTGAGATCCAATCAGATTGCAAGGATCACCAGTGATTTCAAAATGAATGTAATAAAAGAAGTTATCACGTTATGTGAGCTCATTCTCGTAAATCCGGCAACCGGTGAGGCCGGTGAAAGATCCTTTTCGACTGCTCGGAGGCTAAAAACATGGCTTCGGTTCAAGGATGAACCCGGAACGATTTAGTAACCTGACAGTTTTAAACATACACAAAGAAATAACTGACAGGCTTTCCACCATTGACATTGCAAACGAATTTACCGACCGCAACACGAACAGAAAGCGTAAATTTGGCACTTTTCAAGTAATGATGTGAAGTAACTTTAATATCATTCACTTAATTATTTTCAGTTACCGTTTTGTTAAATTTCAGAGCCGTGGAAATATTTTGAATGAATAATTAAACAATTATTGAACTCGGCTTTTGTATGATATGAAGATATGGAGATCTCGGAGGGTGTTATCCTCCTCAAGCCTTCGGCTTTGGCGGATAACACCCTCCTCGATCTGCATAATTCTTCATATCACACTCGACCTCGTCCCATAATTGCTAATTATACAGCGTTGAGTTCAAGGCAGCTCAAGCAAAATCGTTGGATTTCTGGATTATTTATAGTATTTATATCAGCAGTATAACAGTCTATGATATTTCAATATAGTGATGGTGAATTTTGAGACCCGATAGCAACATCCCTGAAGATGTGGAAGAAAATTCCACGCCACCAAAAACTTGCTGCGCGGTCCCTGTAAATCCCTGCAGGCTTAACGAACGTTGTGTTTACAGCCAAGACCAAGTGTCTCCCGATGGCGAGGACATATCTTGAGTTGATCAATGTTTTGCGGGCGTGAAAAGTGATGCGCTTTTGCGAGAATAAGCTCAACTTATCTATAGTACTCATGCTTATCTATAGTACGGCTGCAGTTGAGCAATGGCATGCATGACTTTGACAGACATCATCCTTGCTACTGAAACCACATTGCCAGCCAACGATCTCTTGAAATTAACACGTTTCACCTTCCATAGAGTAAAACATGATTTCCGCACTCTAGTGCAAAACCCTTACCGTGGGGATTGGTCGATTCACGTCTTTGGCAAAGACGCGCAAACACTATTTGCGCAACCTGGAATTCAGCTAGGTAGGGGTGCCGAGTCGATTGGGAAATCTGGATCCGAATTTCCGATCGAACACAAAATCCGAAAACGGATTCCGCGACGGATTTTGTTAATAGGAATCTTTCCCCGACATGGATTTCAATCATCAAAATCCGTCGCGAAATCCGTTTTCGGATTTTGTGTTCAACTGCAGTGAAATCCGAAATATCAAGACTTTAGAATCTGAATCCAAATTTGCCAATCGACTGCACCCGAGGGGTTGTTCTCGACCCCAGGACTAACATAAATAATGAAGAAACGAATAGTTATTAAGGTTGTTTCTCTGCGAGAATTTTGGGGAAGCAACATCATAATAAGGATGCTGGTACACGTTGTGTTGATATGAAAATGAGACGCTTTTTCAAAGGGCCATTGTTGCGTGAATTTACCCATTGGGTTTTTTTTTTTTTTTGGCTACTTTATTTTTAGGGATAGACCACTGGAAAAACGATGGTAGGTTGTGGTAAGGATTTTTGGAGACTCAAGATGCACTTTTCATTTGAATGGAAAAACCGGGAGAGTTTTCTGTCTTAAGGAACGGAACAATTTTTCTCAATCAAAATAGAACTGGAATAGAATGTTCTTTTTACACTGAGGGTGTACTCTCTAAGAAACTAGGTACTAACAAAAACAACACTAAGTCGCACGTCGGAAGTCAACCAAGGAGCGTGGAACTAGTGGAACGCCGCAGATGTTACAGGATTGTAGGATCATTCCGACAAAAACAAGAAAGAGGAATACCTCAGATGGTATTCCTTATACGTTGTGAACAAATTTAGATGGAAAAATCCGTTCCATTTGATTTACTAAAGGGAACAACCGGGTTTTCGAAAGTGCCAAGGATTTCGCCCGAGGAGTGTTTCAAAATCTGTCACGCAATCGACAATAGTTCCGGTCTAATCGGCTCCATAATGACCTCTTATCAGCTCCAGAAATGTGTCACAGATGTCTCAACAACTTACCCAGGCATATGGTTGATAAACTGCAGCGTTTCTTACGATCAGATATAATACTAGGCAAATTCGACAAAGGAGTTTCTGAAAGTTTTATATCACATCTACAACAGTTTGGACAACAACTGATCCCGATTGCAGCCTCTATCGGCTTCATTCTGCCGCTTTAAGACAACACGCGCTACTATTCGACGCTATTATACAATGGTAAGTCAAATTCATTCTCAAATGAAATATGGAATGAGAATATTAGTTAATATGGAGCGCTCATTTCAATGTAACCGATGTGACTAGTCAATGTAAACAAATACTCTGAGGTCAATTTGAGGTCACTTAGTGCAAAATTTCTTCCAATTGGTCGACTTATTCAGAAGCGCTCGCTAAAAAACCCAACCAAACTTTTAATGTACGTTAAAACACTATATCTCGAGACTTCAAAACTAAAATTTGGGGCAATTCGGAGAATTCCCATAACCAGGAGCTCGATTTCAGTTTTGCCTATAATTTTTCGCATTCGTGAGCTCTTGTCAACTGGCCATTTAGAAAGCGGTTAACAAGCGTTGATTTTACACTTCAGAATCGGAAATCTGTCGTGAATAGGATGCTAGATGTCCATTTTATAGAAATTAAGTGTTAGATTGCCGATAGGTTGACATGTTTGGTTACGCGGAGCAGTTATTTCGGCCGGTCTATTTTCCCTTGTGAGGCGGCTAATTTCAGGCGTCAGACGGGCGAAATAAAAAGTCTCAAATAATTCCAAAAATCGACCGTATTTCGGAAAATAAACCCCAGGAGGTTTGTAAACTCGTCAGTACCTCTCTATAGACTTAAAATGAGGGTAGGTTAGGTTTTCGACCGTGGCCGCCTTTTGCTCGATTTTCCTGTGCAGTTGCTCTTAACGCAATTACAAAAATCAAGTAAAATTTGTTCTTTTAAAGTCAATTTCGGTTGAAAAAAATTATTTTTACCTAAAATCAAATTACTCTCTGTCTTTAGAAACTCCAATTCTTCATCTGTCAACACCTTTGTTTGCGGTGTACACTCTTTTGCCGCTTCAAAACACGATGTTGTCATCGCACTTACCCCACCACCTCTTTGTTCAATTGGTGGGCCATATATAAACTTGGCGCAGATTAAAAAAAATAAAAATTAAATGTCGGCAAATATTTCTTCAGCTTCATAAAAGCCTTTGGCGCAATTCTCTTTCTTTTCGCCGCTTTTCCTCAGTCGTCAACAACCATTCTTGAATCTTGCATGCGCCGACAATACCTCTGAATTCATCTTTAAGATCTTGATTTTTTGTTTGTTCAATACAGGGCCATGGGTTAAAACCCCATTCAATTTGCTTGTAAATGTGCTCAAAATTTTTATAATTTTTTTATGTAATGTTTTAAATTTCTTTTTGTCGTTTTTAAAATTGCTACCCTTAATTCGGGCGACATGTCGTCGAGACTGACATCACTGGTTGACATGGTATACTTGTGCGCACATTTGTTCAAATTATGTGCCGTGCGGGTGGAGAAACTTATCAACCAGTGTTCTTGCGGTGACAAGTCTTATATTGTTATGGGGGCCTTCATTAACCCCTTAAGTGCCAATCGTACGAATTCGTACGATAGACAGAGCTACCACTTTCAAGCTTTGCCACATTCTCAAATTTAGAAAGCTGGTTGTGATGGCCTGTTTCTAGTGTCAACCAGTAACTGTTTTAGGCCTGAAGAGCAAATTAACTAAGGATAACCTTCGATTACCCATCCATATCGTTGTTCCTTTTCAAGCAAAACCACAAATGCCCATTTTATGCACCATTGAGCAAAGTGAAAATCACACATCTTTGCTTTAACCTCTTTAATTTAAAATCTCCTTTTGAAGCAAAATTTCCTAATGACAGAAAACTTTCATCTCATGACTGAGCATTTACCTTCAATTCTGCCTCTCTCGCCTACAGTGAGTCAAGCATCAGCTATCTCATTTGAACCACTTTTGAAAGCCTCTGCATTCCTCTTTGGTGCCCGAATTGCATTCTGGGAACTGTGATGCAACAGCGAAATGGAAGTCCTGCCATCAACAATTTCTAGATTTTTTATAAGTGTCGAGCCACTCGGACCTACTAGCGAATTTGCGGAACAGTCCTTTCTACGCTGGATATTTGTTCTATAAATAAAAGTTGTTGTTGTTGTTGTTGTTGTAGCGAAATATTGTAAAAGTCATGTTCTTTGCAAGTCAAATCTCGCCAAAATTGCCTTGCTAGGTCTAAGAATCCACCGCAGAACGGCGAGAGAAACAACCTCAAGTTCAGAGCCGCCATATTTTGACACGAACACTTTTGGCATCCCAGTCGGCATGAAATTATCCCTCATCCCTGGTTTCGTTCAGAGATTTGCCGCTACTCTCCATTCCAGCTTAATGATGCCAGACTGGGAGCTTCTGCAGTGGAAAATGGCTCGAAAACACCTTATAAACCGAGTACTTACTGACTAAAAGTTGCTACGCTCGTGAGCAAAACAACAACGGTTGAAATTGGTGACGTCACAAAACAAGTTGAGTCCTTGGTATTCTAGAGCAGCAGACCTCTCAAGGGAGCCCTTCATGTAGGGCAGCTAAATCCCGTTTAATTACCTGCATTGAGAAATTTGCCTCAAGATCTCAAGGAATTTGGCAGTTAAAGGGTTAATTTCATCTTTCAATAAATCAAGAACCAAATCTCCTATCTCCCGGGTCATCAATGGGGTCAAATTTTAAAGGTTTTACGTCTTCAAACGCGTTTCTTACGTTTTGATATATTTTATATTTTTTAAGAAGGGGATCCTCTTCCTCAGAGTTGTTATCGTTTTTGTTTTTCGGTTTATCACCTTCCGTGACACTTTCACTTTCAGACAGTCGTTTTCTGCGGGGCGCAGGAACGGGCCGTTTGCCTTCCATAGTATAACCTGCGCGCCCTTTCCTTTCCGATCCCCGCTCCCTGCTGCACCCGTTTCCCCTGTGTTCCCCCGTTTTACCCGCTTGTTCGCGGTGTTGCCCTCGTCGCTCCGCTCCTCGGGTGCTGAGTAGTAGTAGGTGTATTAATTCAATACTCACCGCAAAATACTCATAGAGTTATCTGC